>JAYJMF010000044.1:2107473-2122157 GCA_036873715.1 Salvia sclarea | reverse complement strand
TTTATGGTTGCTATCATTTTATTGGTTGCTAAAATTTTTGTTTACGTTAATAAATAATACTATAACGTACAAAGATTATATTCCAAAATTTTATTCTTTTTATTTTTGTATTATATAAAAAATATTTTTTATTATTATGGTTAACCGTTGTAGAAGTGGTTAACTGACCCGATTTTTAGGTTAACCGGTATAATGGTTAATGGTCCTCATTTTATATTTTTTAGCGGATAATCGAACCGCTAAAAAACCGTACGGTCGATTTTTTTATATAACTAATGAGCGGTTAACCGGACCGTGCTCACCCCTAGTGATGTGCACTACAATACTTAGACTACACATACACAATATTTTTTGTTCCAAATCACATATAGAAATATTATTTGCAGAAGAAAATCTCAGTATACGAACCTCTCTCCCTTTCCAAGAAAAAGAAAATTATGATATAAACCGTTGGCATTGGTAAAATGCAGTGAATGGTGAGAAAATTTTGGAATGCATTGGATTGATATTTCCAAATTAAGTCGTTGACAATAACGACCAAATTCCATTTCTCTTTTCGGCTGGAAAGTAGAATGGGCCTATTCAGTTTGTTTATGTTAATGGGCCGCATGGGGATTATTGGAAATTCTAGTGGGCCTACAGAATATCGTAATGGATGCGAATAATAATGGACTTAACGGTATCAGGATTTAAATTTTGTTTTAGATATGGATGAACACGTTTTTCATCTCTCGATAGAATCATTTATCATGAATAAAGGAAGTAACAAACGAGATCCATATGGCAGAATGGATGTGAGATTTTCGGTTACGTTTTTTATTTTATTTATTTTAGTCACTTTCCCAACGTGTATTTGGTATCATATATACTATTGTTTTGTAAAACCTTGTAAACATAAATATGAAATGTGACGGTGGCCGGTGGGTGAAACAAATTAAAATATTGAAACAAAAAGATGTAGCAAATGGCATCAAATTGGCAAAAATTGAGGCGGCTGGCAACATAATTCAAGAAATGGACTATGTTATCAGAATACTAAAGAAAGAAGAAAGTTTAATATCCCACCTAATGAGCCGTTCAGTTACCATAATTTAAACCTCCTATCATTATTAACGGATCGGGGGATGGAGGGCCCTTGGGGTGAAGGAATCGCTTTTTTTTTTGCGAAGAAAGCTTCATACAGATGCTTCAAACTTTCACGCATGTTATAGAATGCGTGACATCAGAATTTGGATTCAATTTTTTAAGTAATAAGGTATAATTATTAATAGTCTCGAGTGTTTTTCCGTGCTGTGATAAGAAGTTACTCCAAGTTGTTGAGTCACGAAAATTTGATACGTCAATAGGTGCAATAATACTAGTTGGAGTATTTTCAATTCCAATGGCTAAAGGAGTGTTGTGACATAGACCACATAATAATCTCCAGTACTATCAAGTACAAATCTTTATTGAAATTACTTTAATGATTTTTGTGTCGGCCAACTGAACAATGTTTCTCGTCATTTAATTTCTCACCGCTCAAAACTGCTCAATTCTATCATTTAAATAGTTTGTCGCTTTATTGTACATGTCTTCTCGTATTCAGAATCAAGAACTAGAAACAACATAGGAATCATATAGATAAAAATTTAATTGAAATTTCACGGTCACACAAAACTACGTATCTTTCGGTCCTCCTATATATGATAATAGACAATTTTTAAGGTAAAGAAAGCTTAATTTCGGCAAATAAGCTCACGTGCTGATCGGAAAATCGAAGAAGTATCACCCTAGGACCTAGGCTGACCTAACAGTGTGCTAAACCTAGAAACATGGAATATCAAGGATACAAAATGGCTATATAAAAATTATACAAAAATCAATTATCTAAGACTGTATTTCAATTAACACAAATAAAGGAAAAACTTTGATATCTCCCCTATATATATCGACTAGAGTTTTAATTTGTTGATTCTCAAATCTGATCTTATCGTTATATAGATAAAGGTCGCATGTGTGAGATGACTCGATTTTCAGGATGATTTATTGAATTAGTTATTTAAATTAAGAAAAGTAGATAGTTATTGTTGTTAATGGGCGACACGTAATGCGAGATGAGTGGAAGATTAGTTGATTTTGAAATAGGGAAAGTGATGAAGCAGCACTAATTAGTGGGTGCAGTGGTACACCACACTGAAGCCGCTCAATTATCATCAAAAGCATAGTATTCTTAATATAAATAGAAGTGTAAATCATGTGTGCGTGGTGGGTACATAGATAGGAACCAATTGACAATATAACAAAGTGATTATTTCTACATCCTTTCCTAATATTATGGACAATAATATTAGGATTCACCATTTTTGTGTAAAGTAGTTTTTTTATGAAAATGGGATTTAACCATCCCTCTCATCTTGTCTAATAAATTATAGATAGCAATAACGAATGAGGTTGTGACTCGCCAACCTCAACTCCCTGAACCAAAGGAAGAAATGAGGTCGGAATGATTTTGGTCCAGCCGGTTTCAAACTCTCCAACAACTGATATAATGTTTGGAATATTTACTTATTTTACTCTTTTAATTAATTTAATCGGTTATTTTTGTGTTATGGTGGAATGTCTATAAGAGAGAGAGAGAGAGAGAGAGATGGGGTCAATCAATTCAATCCATAACATCATATTCATACCACACACTCTCTCTTGGCATCTATTTAAACCCCCTAAATCCCCCTCAGCTTTGTACGAGACTCATCGTTATTGAGAGTTGACAATGTGGTGGAATGAGGAATTTCACGCTTCTTGAAAACCTACCGCCGGCTATCTCCACCCACCAATGCTCTCACCGGCAACTCACACAACGGCAAGGACTCAATATTGGCTTTTTCTTTCTATTAATTCTGCACAACACTTTGTATTCTTCTACTAAATGAAATTTCCACTCTTCTATTCTCTTGTCTAGTCTCAAATTGAAATAAGAAAAAATACTTGATTGATAATGGTGAATCGCATCAATATTCTATTATACACTTGGCACCACAACTAAAACAAGATACCCAGCCACCACTGCGTGGAAAACAAAATGCAAAAAGAAAGATCCAAAAATAGGTTGTGCACTAAAACTAACCTCTCCAAGATCCCTTTCCACCCTTCAAGAGGGACACGTAAAGCAGCTCGTTCCATGTATCGGGCACTCCCGGCAGGCACCAGTGGCTGCAATCTTGTGCGTGGACTTCCTGCTGCGCTGCCTGGAAGTCCGGCCTGTACACCGACGGGTGCCCGTCCTTTCTATAGTCCGTCAGCCGGCTTATGTTCATATACGAAACGGGGATCTTCGCGTCCCTCAGCACGTGCTCTAGAATCCTCATTTTTGCAGGATACTTCGCCAGATATGCATCGTTCATTATTGGCTCTGTTTCGTTGTTGCACTGACCGCCTGCATTCCACGGTCCGCCCCTGCAAACCACAAACACAACATTTCACTCTCACCTCACAAAATCTGGTCCAAATATAGTAATAACTGTTATGGTCCAATTTATAAAACTCACTTCTCTAACTGGTATTATGTACCTATTGGTACAGTTGGATTACTTAAGTGGGAGAAGCAGCTGTCAACCAATTCAAGTCACATGCCTCTAAGATTTCAATCACTCCATACAAAAATCTAATCTTTTGAACCTTGTTCAGATATTATCGGATTTTGATCCTCAAAAATCAATTTATTCATAGTTGGAAGTAAGATTACCTCAAGGAAATATATATTTAAACATATTCTTATATTTGATGAAAGTTAAAGATCATATTTGTACAAGAATAGAAGTCGCTAGAAAACGAAGAGTTGCATTTGACAGGAATGGGTATTGTTGCAGAATTTTACAATAGCAAATGGGCTTTATAGACTAATCAGTAAACGCTAGGATTAGGGGGATTTGCATATCCCCCTTTTCTTAACTAGGTGAGTCAAAATTCACATTATTTCATACGAACCTCAATCTTCAAAAACATCATGCTATGGGCTACTAAGTACTAACCATGATTTAAAATATAAATAAGTGTTGATCAACAATAATAGCATATAAAGTTACATGTGAGGCATGCAAGACAGGGGTCAGAGGCTTTATAAACATACCTAAAATGTGTGACCGAATATCCTCTGAACACAACTTCAGTTTTGTTACCATCAATATTCTTATCGACCCATCTAGCCCAAGTGGCAAGCGCCCTCTTGAATGCTTCCAAAACTTTAAGCCTCGGGTGCACATAATCACCTTCCTGGTAATAGCCCTCTCTGTATAAAAATTACAATTAATCAGTATAATCTGGGTTATAGTATTATTCATAATTAACATTCAAGTGGCAAGTTGTGAGAACTTGGTTCATGATAGGATGAACAGATAAAATTAATCCAAACTAATCCACGTTTACTTTAATGGACTGATGATGGATTAATCATTTTTGAACTTGTTTGACCATCTTATTCTTCAATACTCAATCCTATGTATTATCAATCTACTTTATTACTCAAAGTAAACTCCCCCATATAGTATTATTCATAACTAATATTCAAGTGGCAAGCAATGAGAACTTGGTTCATGAGAGAGAGAACATAACTCACCCACGGGAGGTTTTCTCGTGAGTCCACCAGTGGCCAGTATTAAAAATAAGTACGTCTGCATCGTGATACATTGAAGTCGTACTATCCATCAAATCCAATCTTAGTGTCTCAATAGAACCATTCTTCCCGTTGAAGGATGATTCTTTTACAAGGAATGGAGAACTAACAAAGTCTATGGAGCAGTTGTAGTCCTTCAAATACAGCAATAGTATAATGAGTTAGACACGAATATTTCAATATTTATTCTTCAATTTGAATTGTAGAGATCATACCTCAAATCTGAAAGCATAAAACCCCTTCTTTTTGAATTCGTGCTTTCCAGATATCTCATAGACTCGGCTCATGTCTGCAACTCCATGGCGGAGAATGCAAACAAGAGATTCCCACATGTTCCTATTCAAAGAATCGCCCACAAATACGAGCTTTTTCCCTCTTAGTCTCTCAAGAAAATCAGTCACATTGAACCTGGAAATCATATTTCATCAGCATAAACATGCATGAAAATATGAAATATTCTAACACATTAAAGCAAATATGTTTATAATCAAAGGAATATAAAATATTATGAGTTCAAATATTAGATATTGGATTTGATACAAAAGAATCTAGAGCATTCATTGTTGTCCACTTAATAACACCTAAATCAGAGGTTTCATTTTATTGAACATTAATAATAACTGTAGTACCACAAAATTTCAATTGTGAAAAATACTTGTCAACAAAGATTAGAGAAGGCGGAAAAAAGGGACGAGAGAAACTAGTAAAGTAAAAGAAGTTATCAACTATCGAGTACATCAGAATTTGTTTGTTGACCTAGAACACAAACAGACATCAAGTGAAGGCTCTAAAGAAGTCCAAAATAAGCATATATCTGCAACTTTAGGTAATACAATATGCATTGAGATTAGTTGGAGTTAGAAAACATACTAAATTAGCATTCAAGAATGCACTTCTTTTACTCATTACTATAGCAAGAAACAATTAATCATTTCCTTCCATAAGTGAACCTCGAGAATCTGTTATATATACAACAAGCCACACCAATATAGGCAACATTGATGTGAACAATCATTCAAAACTACCCATTAGTATTATTCCTATATCCCTATTAGTAGAAATTCACAATATAAATCATACCTAGGGATATCACAGTCATATGGCTGCCATCTCCACTTAATATACTGACTATCAGGTCTCCCATTGAGGTGGCAATCGAAGTCCCTATCGATATAAGGACACGAACCGGGAGGATAATATGGCTCTGCATCATCCCTCACCCATCTACCATGGAAGATGTCACACTTCTTGTAGGATCTATCACTTGCAGCAGGTGCAGGTGCAGGTGCAGGTGCAGGTGCACCTGCATTCACCTCTTCATGCCCTAAACCTCCATTACTACCCTTACTCGAACAATTACCAACACGGCCGCCTTCCAAAGATTCACTCCCCGACACACACGAGCTCTGTTCTAGCTCAACGGACTTAGCTCCCTCTCCCAAATCACCATCTTCTTTCACATTACCAATGGAATCCCCAACGCGGGGCGGCCCCGATTCCCTTCTCCCCCCACTATCATCCACCAAGATAGCACTCCCAACAGGCTGTGAACCGTTTGTCGCACCTCTCTCCACTCCAACACTTCCTTCAAGAATGAAGCTCACATCTTCAAAGTTCACTGATTGATTTCCCGCAGGGGCACTCTCGAAACCCTTCCCCCCTCCTCCAGATTTCACAGAATCCGCCCCCTTTTCACTCGCAGTGACATTCGCATCAAGGGTTTCATTCAAAGGAAATTGCAAATTCTGACTAATACTAGAATTAGCGCTATTATGCCAAGTGTTACCGCGTGAGCCAAGATTGTAGAGCCCTTGAAGAAAAGGGCGTTTGGATGAAACACTAAACAATAAAGCACTCAAAACGATGAAGAACAACACGATGCCAAAGCTACAGGGCGATACTAACTTCCTCCTTTGAGATGATAACACCTGATCTGGAAATGCGATCTTTTTCAAATCCAGGGATGACAAAGTAGAAAACAAACTCACCATCTTGTGCGGGAGAGGGGCAAAACCTCAAAGAAAGAAGAAACAGCAACTTCTTTTTCTCTTTTTTCTTGAGATATGGAAGTGGCAGAGTATGTGTATGTACGTATTACTCGTCAAGAAATGCGAAATTCGTCTTCTAGTAGTTTGTTTATCGTTGTAGAGCTCTGAGATTACTATGGAAAGAGATGATTATGATTTATGAGATGCCGAAAAGGCCAAAGAACAAAAATCAGTTAAAAGAGTGATTGAAGAGGGTTTAAAGTGGTAGTTTTTTCATTATCTAGAGATACTGACAGAGAGTAGAGACGGAATGACGAAATTGCCCTCACTTTGTTAACTAAACAACGAGATTTTTGAATGTGAACGCTAGATGCCCGCCCGGTCTTGTGGGTGCCCCCAAAATTACGTTCTCGTCCCTTATTAGTATTTCATTTTAGGCTAAGGTTTAACGGTATAGCATTTCCATGAATAATTTCTTTCTGGGATCTATGTCACTTTGTTTTTAACTTAACTGAGTCAAAACTAAAATATCTGTTCTTTACATTACTTTTATAAATTTTTTTTTACGGAATCTTCATATAAGAAGTGGCACTTTGACTATGTCATTGATGAGGACAAATTCAATATAACTCTGTCTCTTTAGAAGATCTCAAACAAGGGCATGACGAGCTATATATGACTCTGACCTCTTGATTTAAGATCCTAAATTACATAAAGTAGACGGTGTTAGAATTTGATGGTTTAGTACCTAGAAAGAAACAAAAATAGTTAGATTTATCGTATTGTCAGAGGTAAAATAATTTGTTCAATTTTTTAAGGTCATATTTATATATCGAAATTTAAGCCCCGAAATATATCTCCTTTGTAAAAAGTATTCTAGCTTTATTACTTTTTTAAAAATAATAATAATTACTAATTTTTTATCAAAAAATTTCTGAACTTCAATAAATAATTTTAAAACCCAATATTTATCAATTTTTATCAAAAGAAAAAATTACAGTAAGTTTTCATACGTTTTAAAACTTAAGTATTCGTGTTGAAAAACTGATTATACTTCAAAAATATTGCACGTTCATTTGTTGGCCCGTCGAGAAATTCAAGTATTTATTAAAATTCAGAACATTTTTTATAAAGTAGATATAATTGAGGGTTTAAATAATGTTTAGCCTTTCTTAAATTTCATTTTCTACGAATAAATTTGTAAATGGGTATAAGGTATATGTTTTAATCCTGTGGGTATACATTTAACTAAGTAATTTTCTAATGAAAATCGATATTTTTCACTGTTAACCCAAAACAAGATAAAATCCTCATTCTTTTGACTGGAAAACAAGTACGTCACGTGTCTTGTTAGGTTTTTTTAAGGTTGCCGTTCGCGATGCATTGTTGGAGGCCGGAATCGATCCCTACCACGGCACAGTCTGGATCACGTCGTCGGCACCAAGATCGGCGGCTCCACGTTCTATAGCTCCGGCGCAGGGGAACAGACCGGAGGGAACCGCAGCATGGGGAATGTCCGCGTCTCGTCGCAAGGCTCATTTTGAGTTGTGGGTCATAGGGCGGGCAGCTTTATCGGCTCAAGGGCCGGGGCACAAGGGTCCTGGTACTATCCAGGTGCGAAGAACCCCGGAGGTGACTGCAATGAGCAGAAATCTCACTCACGGGCCTAAACGACGAGCAAACACTCGAACGTGAGAGCAAGGGATCACCCAACGAATGGACGAGCTCAAAGGGGGGAGTGAGGCAAGAACCATGCTTTCAGAGAAGTGGTGGTCCGAATCTTATCTGAACTGCGAGAATAACTGACTAAGCCGTGCCATAAGGGGTCATTCTCCAAACGGGACGGGGTCAAGCTTTTAGGTTGTTTAAGTAGGTTGGGTGACAGATCGGCCATAGGAGTACTCCGGGATATAAACCAGGGCAACAAAAGTGGAGCATACGACGATGCCGCCCGTTTTCATTTCGTGGAAGTCCCCGGCAGAGGAAAGGGCTGTAGGTGATGGCGCGTTCTGCTTCTTATCTAGAGAGGGGCGCTGAAATCCTTTCTATTGGTTCGTGCGCGGCATCTGGTATAGATGAAGAAAGGCGGGCCGTCGGGACCTATTCTATTATATTCTATTAATAGGCGGAAAAGCGAAATAGGAAAGCGGCCGAGCTGACTGATGAGTGCCTTTTTAGCCTTTAGAAAAAAGGCTCTCATGTGAAGCTAACATGGCTGGCTACATTCAAGTATAGCCAAATCACGATGAGACGGGACGGACGGTCAGAGGCCGCAGCGGGACTACCACTTGGGATGGGAATGGCTCAGCCCACATGCATCATTTGATGAAAGCACTCCAGTCCAGGCGCCTCCTCGAAGTGCTTTGTCAACCACGCTTTCCCTCCCTCAAAACAATGCTCCTCGCTAAATGCCCTTCCTGGGGCTTGCCTTGCCTCAACATCTAAATAAAGAAAGGGCGGGCGCCGAAAAAAAAGCAGCCCAGCCTCTTCAAGAAAGCTTTGCTTGGTAGGCGCTGCCTACTCACTCGGACAATGCTCTGAACACTTTCGTGTGCAGTTCCGCCCCCTTATCCCATGCTGAGTCACAGGCAGCGCCTCGAAAAGCACGGACGAGCCGCATGCAGGGAAACTTGCACGTGTGGTTCTGGCCGGGGACCCCGGTATACTGTACTAATATGTGTAGGTCCCCGTAATTCGAGTGAGATTGTCATGGCGCAAAAGCAGATATGGTCCGGTATTCCCTTGTTCCCTGTATTGGTTATGTTCTTTATTTCTTGTCTAGCAGAAACTAATCGAGCTCCCTTTGATCTCCCAGAAGCGGAAGCTGAATCAGTTGCAGGCTATAATGTAGAATATGCGCGGGATGCGATCCTTAATAGTTCACTGTTGGCGGAAGCCAATGTCCCGGGGTCCCGGGGACTCATTCTGACTGAAAAAAGGGGCGGGTCTTTACCAACTTCAAAATATTCGATTTTCCTACGCGAGCCTTATTGAAATTGAAAAGGCCCCAACCTATAGATATAGATAGGGTGTTAGCGCTTTAGTTTGATTGCAGGGGCGCGTTAGCGCTTGACTAATAAGATAGAAAGGGCTTTTCTTGCTTGTTTAGTAAAGTCTCGCTTTTTTATATTTATATTTATAGAAATAGGTGCTTGCTAGGGCACTCTTCATTCGAAACTAATGAGTGTCCGGTAGGGGCTTTCTGCCTTGTTATCAAAAAGGGAGTTGGGTAAAGCAAACTCCCTCCTTGGAGGAGCACGGGCTTAGTCAAGTAGAACCGGGTTGCGCTGCTTGATGCTCTGATCGAAAACAAATCAGTGGGGCCATGCCGGTACGACTGAATATGCGTTAGAAAGGTCAATCCCTCCCCTACGACACCAAAAAAACCGGGCCGAGCTTCTAAACAGCCCGCCCGCTTCCATATAACAATATCGTGGCAACGTAGACCTAAGTGGTCATATTGAATCCTTGGGAACCATCACAAGTACGGCCGGCCTATATTATATTTGAACGAAAATGCCGTGTCGTCCAGCGGAGCCTATAAGAAGGTGACTCGCGCAGACAGCTGACTCCTTTTCAATAGAAAAGAATAGCCAAACCAACCCAGCTGGCTGGTCAATCTCAGAGATCTTATCGGCCGGCAAACCGGAGACGGACGACCACGGTCCCGACCTTACCAGCACCGGAGGTGTACTAATCAATGAACCCCAGAAACCTACTTTCTTTTCTGACAAAATCAACCAAGCCTAAGCGGTCACGACAACATCCAAAGGCCACCTTTGGATTCTTAAGTAGGGGGGCAAGGAGGAGCACGTAGGAATGCCGACCACTACATAAGCCACTAGTGGCTCAGAGAAAGCGAGCAGCACCTTGTATAGGTTGGGCGGAGCTTGAAGAAGCGAGCCCCTATCAGAATCAGAGAAAGCCATTGCGCGCTAGCCTAGCTAGCTAACGTTTTTCAGCTGGCTGTTATCTTAGTTGTAGCGCGCCTTCCCTCCTTCTCTCACTTCGGAAAGATTTAGCAGTCTTTTTGATGACCTGGTCGAGAGAGTACGATACATCGGTGTAAAAGATTGAGTTGGATCTGTGAGGTTGGTTATAGTAAGGCCTGGTCGGAAGGTGTTCTTGCCTCTATCATTAGCTCGGGTAGTCTCCAGTGATGGCCAAAAAGTCTAACTTTTCCCCCTTTCAGCTTCAACTATTCCCTAAAGATGGGGGAAGGGACCAATTGAGATATCAATAATTTTTTTTTCCGTTTCGATCTTCCCTGATTATTATGTCACTATATCACCGACAAGGGAAGACCACCTAATTTGAACTTCTTTCGCTAGTGTGCTGAAAAAAATAATGTACGCAGCTTTTGGTAACAAGTTAAATAATGAGAAATCCTTTGGCTTGAGGCCAGAGGTAGGAATGGTAGATTATTATTCGGAGGTTGTCAGCTGGGGCAGAGTGGATAAATTGATCTATTTTCACTTTCTTCCTCTCTTGCTGAATATTGATCGACAATCTCTTTTATCTGATTTTTCTTCTTTGATCGTAGAAAAATACGCGATCGATTTACTATCAGCTTTCCTATATCGTCCAATTCTTGATATAAATGGAAAAGATTGGTCCAACTAAATTGGTGGAATACCAATGTGCTGTTGTTTACTGAGCAATTTGCTCAACAATCATGTCATGCGAGTCTTTGATCCAATTTTTCTTTCCCAATCAAAGATTCGCTCGATATTTATATGAAGCATTCCTGCCGATTACTAAAGAAGAGTCATTCTCCATTGAGCATCTGCTGTCTTTTTTAAAAGAAATTTCTTTTCAAGATTCAGTCAAACTTGGCTTAATAGAAAGGGGTGGTTCTCCTATTCCATGCCAGGGCGGCTTTCTGCAAGTAGACTGAGACGGTAACATTTTCTTTATGGATAAAGAGTAGCTTTTTACCTTTCATTTTCGAATTTCATTTGGTTGTAAAGAATGAATGTCCGTTTAGTTAAGGAACTGCTATGTACTTTAAAGGGAGGGAATAAGATTTTTCTTGTTTAGCTTAGTTTCTTCGTCTCTCGTAAGAGAGATTTTCGTTCGTAACAAGTTAGTCATGGGGAACCCTGTGGCTGGATTGAATCCTCATTAAATACGCAGGTATCCTGCTTCTCAATGTAAAGTAAAGCTAAACTTTCTCAAAACAAAAGGGTAAGAGGGCCGAGAGATTGAAATAAGGATACGCGGCGTTTAGATCCAGCCTAGAAGAAAAACGAGTCGTCTATTCTATGACTAGGGAAATGAATCCAATGTTCTGTTAGAGCTATTGAGTGCCATTACTACCCAATCCTAACCCTAAGCCCTAAGGGATTTTCCTTAGTTGCGAAGAAGTGAAGTAAGGAGTCGACTAGCTCGAACGTAGGCAATTGCCTTATTATATTAAAAGATGGCGTTTTACCGGGTGAGGAAGAATAAAGAAAGTCAAGTAGCACATCACGGAACAAGAAGGAGAGGAGAAGTCACCTAGCCGCGAGTCAATCAATCCATCTATATATGATGGATAGTACGAAGCCTTTTTTCAAAGCCCGAAGGCGGATAAAGAGAGATCCCCATCCGCTTCAGTCGAATATTACCGTTAGATTAGACGTACATGGACGATACACTCAATACAGCCAGCGTATAGGGATAGGGAGAAGTCAAATACAAATAAAAAGGCATAGCATAGCTTTCATGGAGACTGCTTTCTTTACACAGGTGGCATGGAAATAAAGAGAAAAGACCTTCTAATACTAATAGGTGGTCCTCCCTACATACAGTCAAAAAGTACGGACGGGAAAGGGCTAATTAGAATATGCAGCAGCGCTTAGCCCCTCCACTCAACTCAGCCATACAAGCCTTTTTAGTTATCCTATACGTTATGTGCTTAGAAACATAGTTACACGACTTCGATTCTGGGAGTCCCCCTTGACCCTCTTCTCTCAGAAACTGTCCCAAAGCTTTCTTCTCTGCTGAAAGAGGTATGAAGATAGATAAGTCTGCTCACATCGGATTAGACTGAACAAGAAGGTAATCTCTCCCGACAGCATGTGCAATTTGAAGACAAGAAAAGAAGACGATGTTTTCGTCTTCTACAATCGTCTGATCTCTCGAAGAAGGGTCTAACTAAGCTCTTTTCTGAAAGTGGAAGGCTTTCTCTTTGCTTTCTTCACTTCGGATTGGATTCAAGCTGGAAGACGGTCAGAAGAGAAGCCTTGTTCAGAGGCTTGTCGTAAAGCAAGAAAACTCACTTTGACACCACCCCATGCAATGCACGTTAGGCTATCCAACCTGTCACTGGCGTTGTAGCGCGCGAGTCTGAGCCAGGCCAGGGAAAAGACAGAGGATAGACTGATATGCACTCATAGACTAGCCAGCACTCATCACACACTCACTGCAAAGACTATTCTACGATCTTCTTCTTCAGCTTCTTCTCCGATTTCCGTAATCCGTTGAAGTGCACCAGACGAAGACCATAGGGCAATGGCAATTTCCACTCATCCGATCCTTCCCTCGCTGGCCCGCATGCGTGTATGACATTAATAATAGCCTGCAGGTTTGGTACTAGTAGTGCTTTCTTTTCTTTCGCCTTTATCAAACAAGTAAATCGAAAATGGGAGGTAGATATTCAACGAATGGGGCTTCTTCCCTGCTCCATCTGCTTTTTGGTGGGCGAGAAGTCCAGTATTGACTTCCGTCCTTTGAGCTACTATCGACCTTTGTGAGAGAAATTCCCCTTTTCTACCGACTGAAGCGAAGGTTAGCAGCCTTAAATTGGTACCCTATGTCCTAAGTCTTACTGTCCTTACGTCAGCGCATTGGCACCTGCTGAGTGAGAGATTTCTGTTTGAACTCTGTCTGTACTGAACGGAAGGGAACCAATAGGCTTAAAGCGGTTCTTCGCCTCAAGGCTCTTCTCTCGACCGGATGGGCCTATGTCACTAGAACAGGTGAGGAAGACCTCCAATCACTGTACTGGCAATTCAAGATGAACTCCTTCCATGCCAACAAGTAGAGTACTTTACTTTCAAAAGAAGCAAAAGAAGAGAGATGAGATCAAGCTTTGAAGTTGGTAGCTGAAAGAAAGCTGTTCGTGAAGGTCAGGCCAGAGCATAAGGAAGGAAGCTCACTCAGAAGCGAACTCCTACTACTATTTTAGAGTACCGAAGCTCAATGGCATTGATCACACCTACGGCCAGAAGAAAGGAAATACCTAGCGCCCCGGTCCCTCCATTGACTGACTGGCTTAGAGGACATTTCGCGCAATGACCAGTGCAATTCGCGCATCTGTCGGTAGAGGGTTCAGATAAAGTAAGTAGCTCGCAAAGAGGGAGTTCCCCGGCTGGTACCAATAGATAGAGCGACTAGTAAGAGTAAGATAAGCAAAGGCCTTTCTTTCCCCGGACCGATGACTCGCCCGTTCAGTACTGCTTACTATTTATTATAGGAGGATGCCGCCCCCCTCGGGACTACCAGTAGCTTCGGTTGTTGAATCTCGTGCAAGTTAGGTTGTGGCTGCAAGCGGAACGTAGGCGCTTTAGGTGTGTGTTGACCATGCACTCTCGCTTCGTGTAATGTCGTATGTATGATAGAGGTGGTGTGGTCATTGACCTCAATGCTAATGGTTATCCCCAAGGGTGGACGAAGTTCAGAAGCTATGATCGTACCCAGAGATGATGGTCTTCCTCTGATGTCTTCAAGCCGGCCATAATAGAATAGATAGGCGAAGCATTCTCGCCTATTGATAGATAGCAGGTTGCTTCCAAGCTCAAACCATTTGAAACTGAATTGCTACTTTTTTCTTGTTATTGATAGAGTGCTCCGCCCCTGTCAAATAAAGTAAAGTATAGGGAGAGAACTGGAAGAGAGAAGGAAAAAGAGCAAAGGATTTACAAGTCTAATAGGAGAAGAATGGCTGACACGTTGACTGCCTTCGATACTAGAAAAATAACCCAAGCGCCCCCGGGGCGGACCCCAACCGAAAGGCGCTAGACGGACTAACGGCAAGCGAGATAAAGAAAGCAGCTGGCCCTATG
>JAYJMF010000044.1:2074607-2107003 GCA_036873715.1 Salvia sclarea | reverse complement strand
GAGTATTGGGTGCTTGGTGAACTAACTTCTTAACTTCTAACAATTAACTTTGTCCCTTTAATATATATATATATATATATATTTATATATATAAAACTTATAAAAGGTGAATAGGACAAGATAGAAGGTTCCTCCCTTAGTGGAAGACCTAGGTTCGATTCCCTTTGGGAACGAATTATAGTGTTATAAGGAGGCTTGGTGAAGTAATCTAGAAGTGTTTGGTGCTTGGTGAACTAACTACTAACAACAAACTTTATCCGATAAAAAAAAAATGAGAAAAACAAAGTAAAGATAAAAATACATGTACACTACCGAATTGAAGCTTGACTTGATTTTAGATGTATTCCAAGACCACTAATATACTATAATTTGCCCTTTGTGCGATGCGCGACAATAGTTATAATTAAATAAATAAAAAGATAATTATATAATTAAAATTAGACAAAGAATTCTAAAATATCTAAATATAAAACGTAAAATATAAATCATATACAATATTAATTAAATTCACAAATAACTATTGAAACCTTAACAAAAATATCCTAGTGACCGTTTAGTAGTTATTAAAATTTAAATCTTAACAAAAATATATAGTTATTAAAATTTAATAACAAATTATTTGAGTTCAAAGCTTCATTATTTTGAGTCATATAATAATTAAAATATTATCATTTCAAACAATATGAAGGTATTAATAGCCATAATTGGAAATATGATGTTTCCATGCAAAATTATAATCTTACAAAGTTTAATTGCAATTTCTATAGTGTTCTGTTCAGTGAGCCATGTCCACATTCAAGAGCTGAAACATAATCTTTGAGAATAACTCAAGATAAAATTTGACAAATATATTTTTAAAACATAAATAAATAATGAATTAGAACTTACCAGATAGTTTAGTACAAGCCGTGATAGCTTAATTTTTGTATAAATGAGATTTTATTATTATAGTACATATAATCATATTATAATATTCGATATAATATTTAGATTTTTTTTTATAATCCATAATCCTTTTACATACAGTTTTGTTTATATTTCCTCTACTATATATGTGAACCGATATATAGATTTCATTTTTATTCTTATTTTTATTTTGTGTCATAGAAAATGATTACATTTTTTGAGTATATAATTATTACAGTATGTAATGAAAACAAAAAGCTAAAATTATTAGCAAAATTTAGAATAAAAGAAGAAAAAAAAGGAATATATATATATATATATATATAAATATCACATTATATTTTATATATTATAGATAGTGTGCATTGATATTATATACTACTATATAAACTCGTTTCTAAATTTAAAAATACCATAACATGTTTATGCAAAATATATTTTTCACATATCATATATCAAATTAAAGTTCATAGCATGATCTTTGATTTAAGATGCATATTGCATATTTTTATTAATAAAATAAAAATATTTTGAAAAAGAATAAAATTTTATAAATAGAAACTAAAGTAAAAGTATTTTATATATTTTCAAGAGAAGGCTTCAAAATTTCATTTTTGTTTCCATCCCACCATACGAAAAGCATGGTAACATTGGAAATTAAATTATTCGATTAATTCAATTTATTGTTTTAATTATATAATTGACTATTGATTTTGAGGAAACAATAAAATTGCCACTCGAATCAAAATTAATTTGAAATTAATTTTTTAATTTAGCTTCACATTTAAGTATAGTATAGATTTTAAGAAATAATGAAAATTGCTGGATAATCCAAAAATCATAAATACGTACGTATAATTAATTATTGTACTCGATACAAAATGAGACTATAGCTAGAGCTGTAACGTGAAGAAAGAGAAAGCATCCAAAATATATTTTCTTTGGATTATATATAATTAGTAATTACCCACTTGGACATATCCATGCACTCTCACAATTATTGCTCTGAAATTCCTCCATCTATGACTTGCCAGATAATAGATTGAGATGCATGGAATTGAAGACCATTTCTGACTTAAATAAAAAAATTCCGGAAAAAAGACTTATATAACAATATAAAGTAAAATACATTATATATCGAGATATATTCGTCATTTTCTCCATGTATGCATCCACGATTCAATTTTCATGAATCAAAACTTGTGAAACTTAGAAGGGATCTTCTTACCACATAGATAAAATTGACACGAGAACCACATTATGTTGCTTTAATTAGAATTTATAATCACGATGGACCATCTGCCATAAATAGGAGGAGACATACCTACTTCCATTTATACTTTGGCGCCCTTTTGTGGTAATATTTTATTTTTGTGCATTCCCATCCCATGCAAATCCGCGTTGGGCTGATGTCTGACACAAAATCACAGGCCCACCAAAATATATAGGACTAATTGTGAATTTTGATCTAAATGATCACAAAATTAGATTTTCATTAAGAATAGACGAAATATGAGCCTCACCTGCCTAAAATAAAGTATATAACGTATAGCCCAAAAACAGAGTATGGTAGTGATATACTCCAAATAGTAAAAAAGGCATCAATGTCAATATTAGACAAGAGATAGCTACGCCTACTCTTTGAAGAGATGATGGGCAAACACACTAATCAAAGAATTATTAGTAATTATTTTAATAGAAATGATTGTTTGGATGCAAGATATGTAGGTATATAATTGTATGTATGTTTGCAGACGTATACGAATATTAACCAGAAATAATATGGACCGCATGTACAAGTAAAGAGTAGTCATACTCAACTCAACTCAACAGTGGAGCCCTTCTTCGTCTAATAAGTGTATTCATGGCATGTATGCACATGACATCAACTATTTCATTATCACCAATTATTTATTATAACACCACAATCTCTGTGTGTGTGTGTGTGTGTATGTCGGTATGTGTGTGTGTGTGAGAGAGAGAAGTGCAGTTTTGGTTATGTCGGAAGTTACGACTTACGTACACTATTAATTAATTAGTTCAGTTAAGTGTAAGCAACAATGTCTAATAGTACTATCGTTGAAACAAAAAGGCAAAATAAAATCGTACGTTTTGAAATTGCTACCCTATTTATTGGACACCCGTGACATTTGATGAATTACTGCAATTTTGACACTTACAATTAGAAATGTTGTGTTTTAAAATTTAATTTAATTTTAGTACAGTTCCTGTGCAATCCAACTATGCCGTCATTTGCTGCCTGTTGAGTGTTCAATTATTGGGCATATATATATATATATAATACTACAATTAAATGCTAAACGGAAAGGGAATCTGGCACTAATCAATCGAATCTGGCCAAAACTGTTTATTGAACTCACAAGATTTTTTGAGATTCAAGCGTCAAAGGGTTGGACTTATTAGACCAATTAAACGTTTTCCAATTTCACGAGACATGTTTTCGAATACTCCTATAAAACAACAAGAAACGATATAATTATTTGAAGATAGGAAGATAAAGTTGAGTGGCTGTTAGGTGTACAAATGGGGTTGGCTTTGTGTTCATATGTTACATATATATATATGCTCGACCTTATCTACGTAATACTCTCTCTATAAATATTATATATATTCTGGATTGGATTTGTTGATTCATTATATGATTTGTACATCAACTATCAAACATGGAAAGTAATCATTCAAAATGACAGGCCATTAATTTTAATTAAACTATATATTAAATAAATATCAATGTAATAACATAAAAAAGATGATTAATAGCCTAAAATGCATTTTCCAATAGGGGGTTAATTACATTACATACTAAATTAATAATGTAGTACATGCAACGGTACGTCAAATTAATAATGGTTGGTAGAATGAATGAAAAGAGTTTACGTTTTATCAATTGAGAAACTGAGATTGAATATTAATCGATCTGATTACTCTAAATGATGTCGGGCGCTAATTTAATTCATAACCTACCAGTTTTTAATTACATATTACGATAATCAAATTGTGTTCTCGATTGTCTCCTCTAATTCAAGACCCGATTGTCTCCTCTAATTAATCATATAATTGGTATAAAAAAGAAATTTGTGTGTCTCTATATATATTAAACTTAAAGTTGTGTTTATCCATACCAAAATGAAAGAAACGAAAAATATTGATCCTTTCGTAGTGAAATCCAACAGCTTTCGGTTGGTCACAAATATGCATGTTCTTGATCGAGACTGTTACAAAAACAAAAAAGAAATAATGAAATGACAAGAAATCTTTTCTGTTAATGCTTTTGGTGGAATTAACCCACGAATTAATGGTTTTCGATGCGTAAGAAATAGAAAAAAGTATTTCTCCCAACTGTATATATATATATATATTTCACATGGTTAACTAATAGCCACAAATTTTAACTACGCCAAATCTTCACTGAATCACTGTTACTAAATCTGGTGGCTTGGAGAGATTCAACGTAAAAGGAAACTATTCTTCTTGTGAAACAGTGCATTAATTAATAATTTTTTTTTCTTTTATGTTGTTGTCAGCACAACTTCTGGAAGATCCGTGACCTAATTGCATCTTTATTGTAACATTCAGAATTTATGGCCTCTGGCCCGCGGAGAACGGGGTATAGACTATAGTATTAAATTATAATAATAGCTAGTAATGAAAATGTGACAAAAGAATTATATATTAACATGGTTGATTAATTACAAATTTTCCTACCCGACACATAAGCCGGGGTTCTATATTTATTTCTTGGCCTTTTGAACATTATGGGCTGGATATTTGGTGGGTGGAAACATTTAAATTAAGAGATTTGTATATGCTACAATTTTTAGAGAGTAGAATATATATTCTAATGTTTGATCCAAAAGAATATACTCTAGTTTTTGTAAAATAACCGCTTTCGCTTAGTTATCTTATACTATTATCCATAAACTTACAAACATAATTTTTTACTCACCTTCGTGTAAACGGCCGGCAAAATTACTAAAAGAGCAACAAATTTGTTTTGTTGAATGTTGCGTGTTTCTTATTTTTTTCTTTTCGTTTTATTTCTCAGTCTTGTTTGATTTATCAATTAATTCAGTTACAAAATTGTAGTTCATGTTTCCTAGAAAAAACTTGAAATCGAGTTGACTCAAGTCGGATTCAGGTTTGCACGAATACTTGTGTAATGATGTTATTGTGCAACGTGTGTCGTGCTGTTTATTAGTCTAATGTGTATGAATTGATAAACACGTGCCATTTGTGCAAAATGCATGTGCAAATTATAACCCTGTTAAGTGAGCCACTTTGCAAGACTACGCTTGTAACTCTAGCTAAAATAAATATTAGTTATGTACATAAGTTTGTAAACACTTCGTTTGGCTTAGAAAACATTTTCCTTTTCTTGCTTAATTAATCATCCGTACCAGGCTAAGGCACTAAAGTGTTTGGATCGCCAACGGTTTTTCTTGGCGATGATAACAACATTGATTATACGATAGCAACTTATTGCTTGTCTTTAGCTGCTAGCATATACTAAAGAAACATAGAAATTATTTTAGGAATATTCAACAAATTACGTATATATACATATCTACTTACACTATATATAGCTGACTATTTTAGACTGGACATGATCATTAAAACATAAAAAAGAAAAAGAAAAAGAAAAAGGAAAAGAAACAGACATAAGAACTCAAGTTAATTTAAGCACGCATTTGATGAAATCTCTTAATGATCAAGCCAGATTAGTTATTATATATAGCAAAAAAATAATTATATGGGTGGATGGAGATAGGTTCATGTGTTGCTAATCGCAATGAACAAAACGAATTTCCTAAACTAAACTATAACGGACAAACCTCATGTCAATTTCTGTAAACACGCATCATTTTCTCTCTAAGTGTAAGGGTAAGTTCCAAACATGTCGAGCAATCAAACCATGTAAAATAAGAAGCCAGTTTGACTCAGAATGTGTGACTGGCTCAACTAAAGGAATTGATCGATGTTTGTATTAACCATATCTGCGAAAGTGAGAAGCAGTTATTCTTGTTCCAAAATTTGCAAGATTTTTGTTATGGTGTGTTTCTTTTCACAACTCTTGTGGTATATCATTACTACTTTTTTCTTTGAAAATTTGACTCGAATAATACGTTATTCTTTTCCGTAGGCGTAAAGTATAAATGAGCACTTAATTCTCAACCCTCAATCATTCCTTCAAACTCCTACCAACATGAGAGCCCCCACCTAGTCACCACAATCAACCAACCACAAAAGAAAAAAAGAAAAAAAAAAAAAAAAGTAAAAGCAAAAAGTAGAAGTATTTAGGGAAAGAATGCTGAATGTAGCACAACAAAATGTGTGATGGAGCTAAAGTTAAAAGTAGGAGAAGCCTAATCCATATATCCCAAGTTCACGAGATAAGCAAAAGTTCACGAGTATGTCTACCCAATATCAAAAGACGGCTAACTCCCTCCAAATGTCGCTTCATCATTCATTTCATTCTCATTAATGTGGTCCATATATATATATATATATATATATATAATTTGTGTCGCATTTTTATATTACTACCATACGAGTCGAGATTAATTGAAGTATATATTTTGTCAGTAACTTTGTTGCGATATGTTTGAAATGTGATTCGTGTCCTAGACCATGGGAGGATTATTAATAAGTTTGTGAACTCATCACTTGTTTGCCTCCTTGGTAATACTTGGATGACCCTTTATGTCCCACAATTTTCTCTATCCTGTGATGTCTCATTAATAATTTTATTAATTTAATATTATGTATTATAAAATAAAAATTCTATTACTATAACAGACAATTATAACATTTATTACGAAAAGTTAGACTTTCAGCTGGAAACTATATACAATAATTTTGGATATTAAAAAAATCTCTTCATTAAAATATTCAAAAAATTAGTTATATACCCTAATTGGGTGTAATAAATTCTAATAATTAACAATTATAAAATAAAACTAAGGCATAAGAAAATTGAAATTTATGAAAAAATGGTAAAAGAAAAAATTAATATTTGAAAGTGGGATAAGAATTTTCTTTTTTTGATAATAATTAAATAATGCTGAAATTTAAAGGCTGTGTACGAACGGATGACTAAAACCTAAGACCTTTGAACTCAGACATTAACCTCCTACCACTAGGCCAACACACACATGAATGCAAGCACTCCTATATTAAAGTTCGGCAGAAGAGAATATTCTTCAAATACTTTTCTATGGAAGCTACACACTTTAATTAATTAGCTATTCAAACACTAAATTAAATACGATTATTGTGATTAGTGATTTTTGTGATTAGAAGATGTTGTACTGCTGACCTCTCCGTGACACAAGTATCATATCTGGGACAACACCAAACAGAAGATGAAGAAAATAGAAGTTTTGGAATTATTTGCTATGTATATTTGCAGCTACATTTTTTTATCTTTTCGACCGAAAAGATTGTTAGTTTATTGCTTTAACTTGATTCTGCTCTTATGGAATTCTGTCACTTCTTGATCAATAAATGTGGAGTCCACACATAAATTATTGGTCGTTGGACACTTGTTAGAAATTATAATTTTTTTAGTACGTAGTGTGAGGAACAGAATCCTAATAGCCATGAAAATTCATGAAAACCGGGGGCGAATGTACTTTACTTGTTTCCTCGTGAGATCTACACTACCCTAGCAAATTATTTCAGATTCTATACCAATTTTTGCACATATTAGGAACTTAAATTTATAAATCTTAATTAGGATCAGCAGTTTTTACTACCATACAATAGCATCACATGAGCGAATATAAATAGACAATTCTACTTAAAAGTGGTTCCTTCCAATACGGCTAGCTAGTCTAGATTATAAAATATGGTTTCAATTACAGAAGATCTAACTCAAAAGAAAAATTATATAAGGTGATAAATTTGAAATCTCATCTCATACTTATTTGAAGCATTTGTTGTCGAAGGCAACTTTTAATTTGGAATTAACATATATGAATTGTAAACTTTGGGGTCGTTCTCCGCCTTTTTGAAGAAATAAATTATAAAACCAACATTCTATGACACACTATTCTAGTCCAAAAGTAGAATAATTGGCAAGTAACATAAATGAAAAAAAGAAGAAGAAGAAGAAGAAGAAGCAGCAGCAGCATATTTGATTTTGTGTCGGAATTATTCATATATATATATATATATGAATATATATGTAGACGTCCATTATGCCTAATATTTTCTTCTCTAATTTTGCAGAAATTTCTCATTTTGGTTGTCGACATTTTACATGATTAACAAAAGTAGATGCGGCCACTTAGTTATTGAGGAATAGTTTAAATATGAATAAATAAATATGATCTTCTTCTTCTTCTTCTTCTTCTTCTTCTTCTTCTTCTTCTTTAATTTTCTTATATATTCTGAAAGCTAGGTAGGTTTGAAGTGGGGCATATCTTTCAGATAATTCCTGGTGGTTTAGAAGACAAAGTACGAAAATGAAGCCCGTGAAGGTTGCATGTGAAGGTTAAAACTGAGCTGTTTTAATCACTTCATTTCTCAACTTATTATTGTAGACCCACACCCACTCACGTGTATTTTTTGGCCTTTTACATCACTTCTTTTTAATTATTCCTCCAAGCATATTTAGACACAAGATGCAGATTATTCAATTCCTCTTCACACCAAGTTGCCAGCCTTCATCTCCAAAATGGAAACGAGTTTTTACAAAAGTTATAGTACTAGTAAATTTGATATCAACTTAAATTAGTAAAGAGGTAATTAAGTAAGCTGATTCATTTGCTTGCACCCAGTTATTAATAATTCAGGTGGTAATGGTAAATTAGATGATATTGTTTATATTAGTCCCATTTTTGGCTCTTCTATGCTGTCCGAGTTTGTTAGTAATTAAACTGGGCAGCATTTAGTTAAATTAAGGTCCTTATTTAATGAAGACATCAATATTAAATAACGGCCTGTTGAAATCAATGTGTTTGCATGAACAACTGCAACAAACAAACTATGTTTCAATATGCCAAAATGGACCATTTATTGAGCAGTAAATCAAAAATCACAAAAAAGGGATGTTAAACATTAAATACAAAAATACAGTAGTGATAAAACAAACACAGGTCGATTGTGAAACGATCTTTTGCTCATGTCCACAACACTTTCAAAAATTTCACTACCTTTTAAACCTCATCCCTCTCTCTCTCTCTCTCTCTCTCTCTCTGCGCTATATAAACCATCACCTCACCTCCTCTGTTTTCCAGCCTAACTTAAGTCTCAAACTCCTCCACATTTCAACCACCATCCCTCCTCCGCCTCCGCCCACCGGAGTAGTTAGCCGAGAAATGAGTGGCTTTACCTTAAAAAACTTGCCATTCCTGCTCTTGATTGTGCTTCTCATGTGGTGCTCCCACATAGAAACTTGCAATGCAAGGACAGTAGGCTCGCATTGGAGGAAAAATCGGGGCGGCGTCGCGTCTACTCTTTCAAAGAAGAAAGGCAAAGCTCATGGCTCCAGCCACCATAGTAGCAAGTCAAAACAGAAAGCTTCACCTCCAAAGCCGCCAGCCGCCGCTCCTATTGAGAATCCGCCACCAAAGAAAGGTGAAGAGAATGCACCTGATTCCACTGTGTTTAATGTCTTGGATTTTGGAGCCAAAGGTGATGGAACCACAGATGACACTAAGGTAAAAATTTGTTTGTTATGACATCAATGAATGAATGCTCTGTTTTTCAGTATTCTTTCTAATTCGCCAAATTTCAAAATTCAATTATTGTAGTTGATGACTAGCTGCATTTATTACATTCTATGCTAACTCCTTTAGTAGAATTGCTTACAACTTAAGAAGGTTCCCTATGACCTATCATATGAGCAACTTGGGACAGCTTTTACTCCCATTGGCCTCTTCCCCTTAGTTCAAAAAAATAAAATTAAAATATAATGTATCTTCAGATGCAATAACTTTTTCATCGAGTCATAAAATTAGTATAAGTAGGCTGCCAGGCCAGCTAGTAAAATTTACGAGGAAGATCGATCCATACATAATTTGAGGAATTGAGGACAAAAGTTAGGTAACTGTGACAAATAACACATTTCCAACTGTACTCCCCGAAAAGGCTTAATTAATTCCCAAGGAGTATATATATTGTTTTAGTAGCTGGTGAGAACACAAACTGACAAAGGAAATAGACAGCAGGGCCATAAAATTATTCTTGTTCCCAACAATTTCACCTAATAAACAACCAAATATTTGAGGTTAATTTTATAAAAGTGGTAAAATATTGCAGGCGTTCGAAGCTGCATGGGCTGCTGCGTGTAAGGTTGAAGCATCAGTCCTTAATGTCCCAGCAGATTACATATTTCACGTCGGCCCCATTTCATTTTCCGGCCCATACTGTCAACACAACATTGTTTTCCAGGTGAACTTTGGAAATCAAAATTACCCAATTTCCACAATAAAATTTGGTTACTCTGTTGTTGAATTTTGCAAATTGGTGCAGTTAGACGGCACGATCATTGCTCCGACGAGCTCGGGCCCTTGGGGGTCAGGCCTGCTGCAGTGGCTCCAGTTCACCAAATTGGTGGGGCTAACCATCACCGGAAGCGGCACCATCGATGGCAGCGGCGCCGTCTGGTGGCAGAGCGCCTCTGACGAAGACGATCCTCTCGATGGCCAATCAAAATACATCATCCCCCTCAACATCACCAAAGCCCTGCAACCTGTAATACTTACTTATTTTTTATTTCACCTTTCTATATAGATACTAACACAAATTTCTCAATTTTCAGGTAATTAGTAGCTCACTTGGAAAAATGCCAAGCATTAAACCAACTGTAAGTACTAGAATTTTATTGTGCTTTGTTGGAGGCCTGTTTTTGATGAGTCGGTTTTTAATTTGCAAATGCAGGCACTTAGATTCTACGGAAGTTTCAACGTAACGGTAACGGGAATCACAATAAAAAACAGCCCACAATGCCATCTAAAGTTCGACAATTGCATCGGAGTGTCGGTCAACAATTTCACGGTGTCGTCGCCCGGCGACAGCCCCAACACCGACGGAATCCATCTGCAGAACTCCAAGGATGTGCTTATTCGCAGCTCAAATCTTGCTTGTGGTAAATATAACTGATACAATCTTATCCTAGAAATTAAACGCATCTCCACACCCAGATACGTCACTTTCGAACCAACCCCCACCCCCACACACTGGAAAAGACAAAATCATTTAGGTGGTAGGTAACATATTATTGCCCTTGGCGCAGGGGACGATTGCGTGTCCATACAAACAGGGTGCACAAACGTGTACATACACAACGTGAACTGCGGGCCGGGCCACGGCATCAGCATCGGGGGCCTCGGCAAAGACAACACCAAGGCCTGCGTCTCCAACATCACCGTCCGCGACATCATTATGCACAACACCATGAACGGCGTCCGCATCAAGACCTGGCAGGGGGGCTCGGGGTCAGTGCGGAATGTGCAGTTTTCCAACATTCAGGTGTCGGAGGTGCAGGTGCCGATAGTGATCGACCAGTACTACTGCGACAAGAGGAGTTGCACGAACCAGACGGAGGCGGTGGCGCTGTCGGGGATAAACTACGCCAACATTAGGGGGACTTACACGGTGAAGCCGGTGCACTTCTCGTGCAGCGACAACATGCCCTGCACAGACGTCACATTGATGAACATACAGCTGAAGCCGCAGCAGGAAGGGTACCATATGTATGAGCCCTTTTGCTGGCAGACATTCGGCCACCTCTACACGCCGACGGTCCCGCCCCTTGATTGTTTGCAGATAGGGAAGCCGGCCAACAACCAGATTCAGGGAGACGATGATGTCTGCTGAAATATCAGTGGGTGCTTAAGTTGGAGTGCTCGGCGACGATTTCGCTGGCCCCTGAATTTGCACCCGATTAATTACTTTTTTATATATATCATAGTCTTAGATTACACGATTTCTTGCTTCTTACATTTATTTACGCCTTTGTGTGGTGTGTAAACTCGATTTTATTTTTATTCAACAAGATGCGGTGCACTCTTGCTTATATACCAGATTTTAGATTCCAAACTGAGGGCATACTGCAAGCCCATAAACCCGATTGCAAAGTAAGTCGTAAGGCCCGCCCCAGTGCTTTCTCATAATGGGCTCATGGCCCAAGAATGACCATCCGAAATCCAAAATCCAATATACATATCATATTTACTTTCCCAACTTTAGTTTTGAAATTTCTCTATAAATAATAAATGAACTTTTGAGTTGCAAGTCTTGTGACCCCCTAAAATTGAAAGATTGCTGTTTGAATTTTGAACTCCTCAACACGTTCACCTCTTTAGCTTTACTTGGTTAGGTTCTCAGTGAGCAATAGGTCATGTATTTTAGAACGTCATTTTGGATAAATGTATTGTGAGCCATATATCATATATATGTATGTATTGTACCTACGAATTACAACTCCCTTATTGGTTTCTTATTCATTACATTCAGTCTAGTCGCAAAAGCGTTATTTATGATCATATTACCCTATAAATACCCAAAGTCCTATAGTTGAAGCAATTTTTTAAGTGACCAATTTTTGTTACTCCAGCAGGTAGGTGTCTTTAGCTTTGTGTTTTAGTACTATTATATTGTCCAGGTCTTCTAATCAAGTTTACATGTTAAATCATACAAATAAATTAGTTCCTACTTTGGCCAAATGTTTTCTCAGATTATAGTGTGGCCAAAGACTTAGGAGGGAGAGGAATTTCTCACAAAATAAATTTTAATTTTGAACTTCCGTGTAATGGTATGTAGTTATGTACATGATAGCATCAATTGATACATTAATATTGGTGTCGAGGGAGCCTAACTCAAGCCACAAAGTTGAGGTATGTGAGGACTCTTCTCTATGAGCGGTCCTACTCCTGGGTTCAAATCCCGTCTGCGTGCGGATATTTTCCCACCTTTGTGTGGATAAATCTAGATTAATGGATGGTCTAGATTGATTTTTAAAATCTGACATGCTTTTTTACCTATAAGATACGAAGGAAGTAGTATATAAAAGAATGAATAAATATAATAAGGTATTAAAATTAGATAGTGAATTCAAGTAAACCATTCCTCTCAGCTAGTAATTCTAAAAAAGGGAACCTGAATAAGGTCGATTCCTCTGTTGCAGGAGATGAAAAACGCAGAAGCTTGACCAGGAAGGCTATGGGTGACGAAGGCGAGTGGGAGAGAGAGAGACTAAAATAAGAGGGTGAGTGATGCCTGATGACTGGGGGTAATTTTGGAGTAGCTCAAATAAATGAAACATTGTTCATTACAGGTAATTGCCATCCCACCCTTTCGGAGTATTAGGAAATCCTAGAGTAATAGTGAGTTAAAAATAGGTCATGGTTTAACAGCGGGCCAAAAGGTTAAATAAGTTTGTTACCAGACACAAGGTTTGAATGGGATAACTTACCATAACATACCTAAACCCCCCCCCCCAAACGGATATGTAACATGAACTTTGTAATTAAAAATCTTCTTGAACAAAAATAAATTGATTTAAATAAACATCTAACTAAATTCAACCAATTGAAGCATGAATAAGACATTATTCTGTTAACACGAACAAGATTCATGCGTTCTACAATTCGTAAGCAAGCTTTTTTTTTTTCCCCTCCGCCATAACTACTCAACTACCAAGAGCATGCCGCCTAATATTTGCCCTGAGTTAGAAAATTTAAATAAAATAAAAATTGATCCACATGGAGTATTAATTAGTCCGACTTCTATCATGCTTATCAGCTTATGTCTAGGAGTACGATCAATAATAAAAAAAAAAACTAAGTCATGGCTTATTCAAGAAGAGGCTGATGAGGAAAAAAGAAAAAAAATATATAAAAAGCAAAATAATTAAGTGCCACCAAATTGTGAGGATATCGGATTTATTACTATACAATTTCTTGATAATATTTTGGAATTTCCATCCATAATCTAATTAACATGTAGAACTGCAGACATCACATTAATATTCTTACTTGACATATAGAAGACATATATATATTTTGGTTTTGCTACTATTAATTGAAACACAATATAAATGAGATGAGAATATTAATGTTGCACGTCATGAATTAAAATAGCTAGAGTCATAGTACATGATAGCCGCCGGCCGTTAGATAATTAGGCATAAAAATAGAAAGGGATAAGGATTCAATGAAATAATCAAATAAGCGAGCAAGGGCAGTGGAGGAATTTCGTGTTGAATTTAGCATCTATATATAAATATAGCAGTACTAGGCCAATTAAACAACTAACTACTCTTATTCCATAGCTCATTTTTTTCTTGGATGGCAGTTGGAATGACGGACAAAGATCTTCAGACTATGAACAGGCGGTTGGCCTCTCTTTCCGGGCATCTCATTCCAGACAACGGCAACGATAGCATCGCCTTGTCGAATTGCAGCTCCGGAATGGACGACACCTACCACCGCGTGCACGGTCAGGTCCCTACTTACATTCCCCAGTGGAAGCCTGCGCTTGACGATCCCGCCAACCCCTTCACTGACATCATCTATCAAAAAGCGGAATGCATTGCTAAGGTCCATCATCACTCGTTTTTTCCATTACGATTTTTAAAAATTGGAGGCCGGGGAGAAAATTTAATTGCAGTCATATTTTTTCTGATCGATCGACTTTATTCTTTTATTGCAAAACAAAAAAAGATAACTATAAATAGGCCGGAGAGAAGAAATGCATTCCGGCCTCAAACAGTGAAGGAGCTGATGCGCGCGTTCAATGATGCTAGAGATGATAACTCTATCGGAGTTATTATTTTCACCGGAATGGTAAAATTATATTCAAATTGCATTTGGTTCATTTACATTCTTAAATTATAAATTTGTTGGTTTTGTATAATTTTTATCGTAATAGGGAAAACCTGTGATTAAAAGGAAATTATTTGGATGGGTGGACTATACTCTTATATACTAATTAATTAGCCTAGATGCTTAACGCGATGCGCCGGCGCCATGACAACGACTTACATTTGATCAGTAAATTTTTTTAGTCAACTGTGATGATTTAGTAAATAGATATTAATTATTCAAACATCAGCATGTTCCAGCCGTGTCCGCCGCTGTCTCGTAATACTTAAATATTACCATCCCTACATTTTTATTATTACACATGTTTGAAAATCCATGTGTAAGCATCACATTGTGCAGAATGTTATTAAAACAAGGTGTTGAGGTTGATTAAGATTTTAGTATTATTTCATTCAAACAATTGGTCAGGATATCCCGATTCCTACTTTAATTTGTTTAAAGACTCTTTTATCAGAAATATGTAACAAACAATTTATAATTAACATCCTATAAACTGTCGCATTTTTCGTTTTAGAAGCTCGATAAGTAATATGTCTTTTAGTGCGATTTTCTTATAATTCATACTTTTAAATTTTCTATTTATTAATTTACTAACTAGTTTGTGATTGCACGTTGTTTCAGGGTACAAAGGCATTTTGCAGTGGCGGTGACCAATCATTCAGGGGAAAGGAAGGTTACGCTGATTATGATAGTTTCGGTCGACTAAATGTTTTAGATTTGCAGGTAAAAACTTATTATTCTCGAAAATAAATTACACCCATATGTATATGTTTGAACTCAATTTATTTCTTCAAGTAATTTTATCCATCAATGCAGGTTCAAATTCGTCGTCTTCCCAAACCAGTTATTGCTATGGTAAGCTATATTTTATTATTAGAACATAATAGTTTCCACTTTCCATGTTACTATTATACTGATTTTTCAATTTATATTAAATTTGTTGAAAACAGGTTGCAGGGTATGCAGTTGGGGGTGGACATGTGCTACACATGGTCTGTGATCTAACAATTGCAGCAGATAATGCAGTTTTTGGCCAAACAGGGCCCAAGGTAATCTCAATCATGGAACAAATTTTAATTTTATATGAGCATGTTTGAGATGGGATGATATACTTTTTGAGCAGGTTGGAAGCGTCGACGCTGGTTATGGGGCTTCCATAATGGATCGTTTGGTAAGTCTAGGTCTAGAATCTTGTACATATTTACATTTGCGAAAGCCATTAATTAATCGTATGTTTTTGGACAGATTGGTCCGAAACGAGCACGTGAGATGTGGTTTATGGCAAGGTTTTACAATGCTGCTGAAGCTGACAAAATGGGGCTCGTCAACACCGTTGTCCCCGTAAGTTGGATTTTGTGGCCCAAATTGCATGTTTGAGTGCTAAGTGAAGTAAAAATTATGTATGTGATTTTTGCAGGTGGAGAAGTTGGAAGAGGAGACAGTTAAGTGGTGCAGAGAGATCCTAAGGAACAGCCCCATGGCTATTCGTGTTGCCAAATCTGCTCTGAATGCCGTTGATGATGGCCATTCTGGGCTTCAGGTACACCACCGCATGCAGTTTCACGTATCAACTATATATACCTTAATTTTGCGTTGTTTTTCGCTTTCAGCAAATGGGAGGAGATGCGACCCTTCTGTTTTACGGGACAGAGGAAGGGACGGAGGGGAAGAACGCCTACTTGCAGCGCAGGAAACCCGATTTCTCGAGATTTCCCCGCCTTCCATGAGTTATCTTAATTGCCACATGGATCAAATAATGTGATGTTCTTCGGCTTGTGTTCTCCATTCTATCTATGTTTCCTAGCTTGTTGATGCGCACCGGCACAGCTATTTCAAAGGAATTTTTCTGTTAAATTTCTATTTGTATTCATGCATGCCCAAAACATATATATCTAAGAATGCTGCGCATGCAACATATGATCATGATAACACGTACGGTAATATAGATATTATATATCCTCACAGGACTCCATCTCTATAGACATTATATTTTTGATGTCCTAGACAAAAAATATAAAATTGGTCCCTTAAGAAATGAAGCTTCCAGAATCTTTTTACCAATTGGAGATACAACATAATGTCTTATGTATCTGCGTTACAACATAACTCTAGTATAAACTTCAAAGTACAATAAATCATAAAACTGCTAATCTATTTACTTTTCTTGAGACATAAGATTTCATCCATTTTAGTTTCCAAAAACTTATTTCTATCTAAATCAATTTAATTCATAATATTTTATATCCAATGAAAACATTAGGGAAATAAAATGAAGTTTTAACAAATTTAAGAACTTCCCCAATCATTTTTGTTACTATGGTAAATATATATACATTTCAATGAGCACAAACTATGAGAATATTGGAAGATTTTTCTTCCGAAATAAATAAAAATAAAAATAAACTAGACTTATTTTTTAAATTTGGAGTCATTTAGATTTGGAAGCCGCAGACCTTTTGCCCAATTATGAATTCATAAGGGCCGTCCCTCTCCCTCATATATATACCAACTTAAAATTATGTTTGTTATTGGAGATATGTAATATAAGAACTAATACTAATTAGGAATACTATATTAATTATGAGACTAAATTATCACTCACTAAAATAAATGTATATAGATAAATGATGTGCCCCTCATCAGTCACCTTCCGTGAGCATGAGTCATATTTAAGTTATATTAATATCATGTTTTTTAGACATTTATTTTGATTTTAATACTTTGAATTTTTTTATAAACATAATTTATTCTAAAAAAATAAATTCTTTTTTAATTAGGATTGTCGGATTATTGACATGAAATGTCTACGTGTTACATCTCATATGATGTGGAATAGAATAAATTATAATTAAAAATAAAAGTTCAAACATAATGAAACGTGTCGTTTAAATCATACGTGGTTGAGAGGCTGAATTGAACTAACTCCCCGATCTCCGGCGCCCCCTAAACCACCATCACCGATGTCAATGTCGTGGCCATGGACGAGGAGGTCACCGACACCGAGTGGTCCTTTCTAATCTCCATGACCCAATCCCTCATCTCCGGGTTAGGCCTCCCCGATCAGGCCCTCTACTCCTCCACCCCCATCTGGGGCACCGGCACCGACCGCATCTCCGTCTCCCACTGTGATTGCACCTGCCAGGCCCACGACTTCGGCCTCCTAACCCTCATCTGCATACACTTTTCCAAGGGCGTCGTCGAGCTTGTCTCCACAACTATAGAGAGGGAGACATTGCCCTACTCTCAGCTTCTCTGTTTCGATCTCTTGCGCCATTCATTTGATGAGCTTGATTAGAGAATGCGATGCTTCTACCTCGTTCCGAGAGTGTGGATTTCTAATGATTTCTTCGATTTTTCTGGTGCTGGCGGAAGATTCCATGAGCATGATCTTGTAGGGCTCGTTAGAGAAGACGAGGTGTAGGGCGCCGACGGACACTACTAGAAAATCGGTCTTTAATGACATTTGAAAATGTCACCAGGGACGTGCTTTTGTGGCACTTTATCTATCCTGACATTTTCCCTGCGTGTCATATTAGTGAGCGTAACGATAGGTATTGTGTAACGATAGAGCATCTCAAACTGCACCTAAAAGTGGGATTAAAAGCTGCGTGTTATGTCACTGATGTCTGCCGCTAAAAGGTGTCTAAGACTACACATGTTTACTACAGCAAAAATTTACGAAATTCATCCTCTACTTATTTATAATTACATTTTCCTCCAATAATTGTCCATAATTTACATTTTCCTCCTTCAGTATTTGTAAAACTATATTTCCATCCTACAAATCTTTATAATTACATTTTCTTCCTCCAAAATATTATAATTACATTAATTCTTTTTAAATTATAATTACATTTTTTATATTTATATTTTAAATTCTAATTATATTATTGTGACTTACTTTTACACATTTATTTAGCTATAATTTAAATACAGATTATAAAAGTAAGAAAAACACACGACATAAACTATTGAATAATTCATTTAAGCAATATACAATTCGAATACAAGTCACCAAAATCTAATAAATTGTAGTAGTACTAGTATTACTATTTAATACAAGAGTAATAACTTTACATAAGGAATTTGTTCTAGCATTAAACCCAATTGTATCTTCCAAACCGCCAACAATCAATCCATTTAGCAAGCTGCAGTTGTGTACCTGCATATCACAGAAAATGTTAGAAACAAAAAGAATGTATATCTAATATGAACTCATGAAATTTTTTAAAATAATAAACTACACCAGTTACAACATTTGATAAAAGAAACAAAAACTCTACAAAAGTGAGAAGTTTTTAAATACACAATAAAATTGTTAAAAAGTAAATTATTTAACCCCTAAATTTCTTACCTAAATGTCTTAAATTGTCAAATTCTATTCTACCATACTTTGAAGAGTAACACAAGTAATTGTAGGCTAATGATAGGCAGCGAACACTCTCTACCAACTTCTTATAAACACTAGTACACTACCCACATATACCCAAACAAATATATGTATAAGCCAGTAATTCTTTCAGAAGGCAACATAATCCTTCCCTGGACAAAAGTCATTGTTCGCGTCAATTACCATTATTTGAGGTCAACATAAACAATGCAACTTCCATAACTAAACAAGACAAATAGACCATTGCTTTGACTAAATTACATATATTACACCTATGAAGTATCATGAGCATAGGCACATCAAGCAGGTGGCTGATGTAACCAAAACAAAGCAATATGAATGGAAGGCAGCTAGATTAAGTTTGTACCTTTTCCTTTGTTAACTTTCAAAGACATAAATAAAGCAAGCTCCAAGCCTCCAAATCTATAAAATAAAATGCAGCTTTAACCCTCATAAACCACTAGAAGTTAGACAAATTTAATTTTAAGAATTTATGGAATATGGAGAATATACCTGCAAAACATGAAGTCAAAAGCAAGTGATTGAACTTTCCAAACTGAGCAAGCAAAAATAAAATAAGCATAACAGAAAGAATAATATATCAGTAAACTTATGTACTTACAATGCAGTTATGGTTAAGATACCAGTCCCTAATTTGAACACAATTGCGAAAAGTAACCATGTTCCGCCTCTGCAATCATTCATAAAAGCTCAAAAGCGTGGCAACATCATTATAAAGTACAAATTAAGAACATACATAATACCACCTTTGTCATGTCTACCAAGTTGTTGGAGCACATTTGTCTCAATTATTATAGTATCACGGTACTTAATTCCATGAAAAATTATCACAGCTTTCGTTTCCCCTTCTTTTCCCTACGAGCTCCCAATTATCAAGGCTTTGTTTCCCCTTCCGTTTCCCTTCTTTGATAATGTTATTGAAGTAACTCGTGTTCACCCATCTTGTTAGTCCTATCTGCATATAGAGAGAGTGAGAGATATACAAAACATCAGCACAAGGGGTTAGTATTACACACACATACATCATCTATAAAAAAAATTTAAAAAAAATATCTTTTGCTTCACCAATACAAAGAACTCAGTTTTAATTCTTAATTATGCTCAACACAACAGGGATACGATTGTATTGCAATTACTAAATAGACTTTTCTAAGAAGAGCTACAATTATATTGCAATTATTAAATAGATTCACATATACATATTCCTTAGTAAACGGATGTAGGTAGGCTCCTAAAGCTAAATTTGTCTTATTTGGCTCATTATAAATTGTAGAATACTGACCTTGAATTGGGATTTCTAGATTTTGAAGGATTAACCTTTTCCCTTATTTTGGTCCCCATTCGTGCGGGAGGACAATTGGACCACCACCCATAGATTTGGTTATGGAGGACTCACTCGTTCTTGTTTGTATCGCTGGCTGGGAGGGAGGATGGAGACGAGTATCTGTAGTTTCTTCTTCTTTCGTCTCGTAGTCAGCAATAAATGAAAGAGGAACAATTGTTAGGTTGGTCCCTTGGAGGAGAGAAAGGCCACCAAACAAATTAATCAAAGCAACACTAAGTGAGAAAAATTAATTAGTAAAGCTCCTGAAATCTTACCTTTCACGATTTCTGGATGGAGATGTAAGCGAGATGCCATAGATGTCGATGATGTGAGCGACCGACTGTAGAGACGACTCGTCGGCGGGAGACCTGGTCAGTTTCTTGAGTGCCGAGAGAGCAACAGCTGGTTAAATGCTAAAAGGAGAGAAAAATTGGGGAAGAAGTGGGCGCCTAGACAGTTTCTCCTCCATTAGGGATTTCCTTAATTTTTTTCCTTTTATTATCAAGACAAAAAAATTAATAGTGGAGGGAGATCGGCACTAATTTTACCTTTTTGCCGCTAAAATTTTCGCCTCGGTAATCAATTTGAATACAAATGAAATCTCACAACATTAAAAATTTTAAATATATATTTTTGATTGAGTATATGAATATTAAACCAACTTTTTTGAGAATTTATTAAACCAATTATTAGAAAAAATATTCTTTTTAGTGTGCTCTTAAATTAGATATTAGGAAAGTATTTAAAGTATTATTTTGAACTTAATAATTAATTACCTAAAATAGTATAAAAATTAGTATTATATTATATATTAACACTAAAATAGCCACTAAATTAATTTTTTAAAAATTAAATTAAATAACTATGTATTGTGTGTGTAGAATATATATTTCATATATTTATATTGTATAAAAATTAGCCATATCAGCACCATACTAAATACTAAATAATTTATCACAATTGAAAGTAATTTTATACAAAAGAATTTTTTTAAAATAGTGGGTGTCAACAGCTTACTTAACTAATTAAAGCTACTAATTAAAAATTTGAAAAATATTAAGTCATTATTGAAACACCGCCGCAAATAATGCCACGTTTAAACAATTACCTATTTATCCTTTTGTTGTTTACTTTTACCTTTTTAAAAAGACTTGACGCACACGCACATAATAAAGAAGTGCCATGACAGGTGTTTATTTATGACACTTATTAAGAAACGCAGTATTAGCATTTGATAGAAGTGTAGCAAAAGGTTGGTGTACCGCTTGAGCATCTAACATGACACAGAACTCGAAGTGTGGTAAATTAAATGTAGTAGTAGGTCTTTTTTCTAGTAGTGGGAGGTGAGGATGTCGTCGATGACGGTGGAATCAGGGCCGGCGTGGAGGAGTCCCGGGTGGCCGTATTCCTGGAGGCGGTGCTTGTGGAAGATGCTTGTGAGTTGGAGATTCAAGGCCGACTCCGCTTGGACTTTCGTCAGGGTGGGGCCAGGCCGGACCACGATTTTGGGCTCTTTAGCCTCTTTACGATGTCTTCCAGCATTGCCAGAGCCCCCAAATCCTCCTTCCCTTCTAATAGCACCATCTGGGGGGAAGTGGCAGTGGATGGCTAGTAGGATAAGTCCACCATGAATTTTGAGGGGTCAACAATGGTCAACGGCGGGACGTGGTGTGAAGGGAAGCCCGACGCAATGCCGTCGACGGGGTTACGGCTGTCGAAGCTCTGCTTGCAGTGGTTCTGTTGCAGCGGCAAGGAGCCACTGGCACTAGCGGTGGCCATGGAGAAGGAAGGGAAGGAGGGGGAGATGGGGTTGGGGGCGGAGGCTAAATTGGGGCAGGTGCCGCGCTTGAGATGCTTAGAGGTATATTGTTGGTGCGGGAGGGATTAGAATTTCGAACGATACCATTTTTTTTTTCTAATTTATTCTATTCCACATCATACAAGACGTAATACGTGGTCATTCCACGTCAATAATTCGGTAATCTTAGTCAAAATTTCGACGACGAATTTATTTTTTGGGGAATAGATGTTCTGGAACGGTGAATACTTTTTTATAATTACCTTTTGGTTGGAATATTTTCAAAAAAAGTCAAATAATGGAACATAAAATACAATTTCCCTGCCGACATATATGAGTCATGAGACCTTTTACATTGCTAAAATAAATTAGATTCACATGACAAATTATGATTAGGCAACAAAAATGCATTTCAATGATTTACACAGCCGAGTCCTTCGAAAATCTAGAAAGTAGAGATACTCGCTTAGCCAATGGTGTATAAGTTGTGTGTGCTTTGTTTATTTTAACTATTTTGAAAGAAATAACGATAGAGTAAGTTGTTAATTACAAATCAACACGGAAAAAAATGACAACTAATAAAAAATGACGTGGCGAGATCCTCTTCATTCGCCAGCCCAAGCCAATGGAATCGAAGGCTAATATTTTTCAGAACAGTGTCATTCCTAAAAGGGCAACGCTGCTATTTTAGACAAGAACAGCCGGTGGGGGCATTCAAGTATAAATATCTGCATGCTGAAAATTCTTATTACTACTTCTCAAAAAAGGAAATAGAAAGTTTATAATCTATTGCGTTCTTCTGAAGCAGCTTCCTATTTTTCCGCATACCTCTCTACCACTTCCCCAGATCTATCGTTTTCTGGTACGTAAGTTCTTGAGATCCAATGCCAATTCTTAGATCTGATTTAGCTCGAATTTCTTATGCTTGCGATCGTGTCTTTTCGCTTCAATTTCTTCTGTATGGATGGAAATCGGATCTGAATTTTGAGATTTCTCTTATTTTTTTGTTATATTTGAATTTTAAAACCAGTCGGTTTCTATTACTTCACATTTTCTATGTAATAATTGAAAATTATGGTTAATTTTTATTTTCGTTCATGAATGAAGCTTTTGATTTTGATTTAGCTGATTTTTGGTGGAGTTGAGGATTTCTGCTTTCATATCTCTCGTGATCTCTGATCTGGAAACTCTTTTAACCTAATGATTTGAGAATTTCGAAAAGTATTTGGAATCGCTTTTTATTTGCATAGTTCCTTAGGAGATGCGTTTTAATTGCACAAGGTTTTATTTTTTCGTAAAGAACGTGACATAATAAATTCTCTAAGCGATTAGATGTTGCTCCTTTTCGGTTCACAGATTTAAATTTCAGAATGTCGTGTATGCTTTTCGTTTGGTTAGATTTGTCGTTTGATAGTTGCATTTCAAAATCATTTGTCATTAGTGAACTATTTCATGCATGTTTCAGAGGTCCATTCACTATGTATCTAAAATAACCTATTCAATAGATTTTATGTACTTAAAAATTATGCAGTATTGGAAAATTATTTAAAATTTATGTAATTGTAATTTCTTTCACTCTGTCATCAATAGTGATTCTGGTTTACATGTTAAGTCTTTTTTAATTAATTCTTTCTTTTGTAGTATTTTTAGAAACAACATAGCAGCACAAATTTAAATTTAAATGTTTCAGCTTCTATTCTATAGAAAGTTGCCCATAGCACTGGAAACGTGTTCATAATTCCATATTTGTTTGACTTGTTAGCTTACATTGATATCATTTATAAATGTTAAGGGGTGAGTGCTAGCGTGAATCTTGGTTCACACACATAAATACACGTATGTATATATATAACTTCCAATTCTGATTATATGCAGGGAGCTAAGTAGAAAACAGAAATGGGGCTGACTTTCACAAAGCTGTTTAGCCGGCTTTTTGCCAAGAAGGAGATGCGCATTTTGATGGTTGGTCTCGATGCTGCTGGTAAGACCACCATCCTGTACAAGCTGAAGCTCGGAGAGATTGTCACCACCATTCCTACCATTGGTATGCTTCATCCTTTCTTGTGCTCTGCTGCAACTTTCACAAAGCTGTTTAACTTATTTTGTCATGTTCATACGACTTTCTTCGTTGAAGGCATTTTAAAGAGTGTCTAGCTAATTTGTGGAATATGTGTCAGAACATTTCTTTAGTATTCATCATTCTAGGCTTACTATTTATGTGCAGGTTTCAATGTGGAGACTGTTGAATACAAGAACATTAGCTTCACTGTTTGGGATGTTGGGGGTCAGGACAAGGTGGGACTGTTGCTTTTTTAATCTTGATTTGTTTTGCTCATTCATTTCTTGAAGTTGATACATACCAATATCCAATTGCTGAAATTTCATCAATAAGTTGATAGAAATATTTCACCTTCTGGATTGAAGCTGCCATGCTCACAATGATTTTTCATCTACTTCTGTTCAGATCCGCCCATTGTGGAGGCACTACTTCCAAAACACACAGGGTCTCATTTTCGTGGTTGACAGCAATGATAGGGACCGTGTTGTGGAGGCAAGGGATGAATTGCATAGGATGTTGAATGAGGTAATAATCTGTCCACGATACTTGGGCAACATAGTATCCAAAGACTAATTATCATTCAGGACAAGTGATGCAAAGTACTGGTGCTTGATAGGAAATTGTCCTCAGAAATATGTACTTGGTATTTTGTTGGGGAATTCTTATTATCCAGGGGAATACCTTTTCATAAGTCTTGAAACATGCACAATTTTCTGTATTTCCTCTGCTTATCGTAATATGAAACATAGGGAATCTGCTACCGACTTAAGATTTGCTTTGAGCATTGCAGTGCATCCATCTACTGGTTTGACCAGACGAACATTTGGTCCATCAGTATCTGCATATCTAGTTTCGTTGGTGTATAGTAATGGATGGAATGATCTAATTTCATGTGCGTCTTTAAGTAGCCTGATGAATAGCTGTTAAGCTATTGTCTCATCACTGGCTTAGTTAGGAGGCCAATAATAAATTAAAGGCATTTTGAGTGGATTGTTGCATTCTCTCAACTGTCCACCAACCAACCGTGAACATTTTCATTCAAATGAGTACATTGTTTCTCTCGAACTGGTTTTGTTTGTCAGAATAAACATTGGTTTGGTCATGGTGCTTGTTTTGGTTAAACATTGAAAATATTCTGATTTTGTTTTTTCTTGTCAGGATGAGCTGAGAGATGCTGTATTACTTGTATTTGCCAACAAGCAAGATCTTCCCAATGCCATGAATGCTGCTGAAATTACTGACAAGCTTGGCCTGCACTCACTCAGGCAGCGTCATTGGTAGGCATTTTTAACTATTTTGGTTTATGGCTAATGATCCTAAATGCTCTTGAATTTGCTATTGTAAATTTACCCCAACATGTGGTTCCTCCAGGTACATCCAGAGCACCTGTGCTACCTCCGGTGAGGGGCTATACGAGGGGCTGGATTGGCTCTCTAACAATATCGCTAACAAGGCAAGTTCTTCAGATAGTATTATATAAAACTAGTGTCTGTGCAGACTTGATGACCTTATTTGATCAATTTTTGACTCGGTTGTTACAGGCTTAAATGTTGTTGGGAGTTGCTTGGATAATGCGTGCAGCTGTGTTTTTTCATAGCCATATACTAGTCTGTGTGGAATGATTTCGTTCCAAAAATTTTGGAAGTTCTTTGGTACCCTGTGAAACGGTTGTGTAAAACTAAATGAAATTGTTTCATATGTTTGCGTACACTAGTTCTAAATGTAATGCTATATTCATTCATAAAAATTAATATTAAAGTTGTCTGCATTCCGTACTCGACTATTGAGTAGAATATTATTTTGGACCGGTTATGGTATGGCGGGTATGTGACAGCCTTTGGTTGAAGTTAGACCTGTTTCCTTGAATTATTAACTAGTAGTATTAACTTTGTGAGAAAGCGCAATCTTGGCTGTGGAGTCGAACCCTTGTTCTTCTTGACCTTATCTCTTATGTCAAGTCTGTTTGGTTAAATAGACAGTCGTAATTATGCGATGCTTTACCCATTAATTATTTGTGTGCACAAATTGCATTTCCATGTTATGTCCGATATTTTAAATGATTTGACGACCGTTTGCAGCTTAAAGTTGTATGCACTCAGTTTAGGCTGAGTTTTAGAGGAATTTTAACTAATGACTAATGTAGTTGTAGTAATCCCGGTATGCAGGGGGGTAGATAGATCATACATGACTGCTCTTTGAAATCACTGAAGATACTCGCTGCTGCTGCTTGTTCGGGAGAGCCTTTTTTTTCGTTATTTTTTCTTTTTTCTTCTGCCCCTCTGTCAAATAGTTGTAGAATTTTGCAAATAAGTTTTGTAGGTGTGAATTTCTTTTCTTTTTTAGATGACAATTTTCAATAAACTTTTGTTATTTCGATACGTGACTTGAATTCTTCTGTAGTTATTGGAAAGTTAACTAATTATATTTCTATATCTATTTGAATATGATGATGTTAGAGTGTGCGCGACGCGGGGGAGCGGTCGGTAGCGCTGGCCTATGCCCACGCTCGCGCGGAGCATTGTGCCATTGGAGACCGCCGCGAGGGGGCGGTCGGGGGCTCATTTGCAACCGCCAGATGGGGGTGGTCGCTGGACACGCGTCGCCCCCGGTTGGTCAACGTATTTTTTTTTTTTGGAACACTTTTTTTATACCTAATTTTACCTTTATAAATACTCCTTCCTCTTATTCATTTCTACATCAATCCTCCAATCTTCTTCACTTCTACATCATTTTATTCACATTTTCTTCACCAATCCTCCAATTTTCTTCACATTTTCAAAAGGCAAAAAGGATCCCAACGACTTATCTACTTGGTTTGGAAATTACTCCGACCAAAATTCAAATGCTTCGACTCCATCACCACCCCCGATCCACAAACTAACACCAACTAGGTCCCAATCCGGCTTTCTCCTCAAGCCGGATATCAAGCGGCGTACGCGTACTATCCCGTGCCAATTTTCCCCTCGCTTTCGCCGCAAGTTGGGGTGTCCGACGTGTCCCTTAGTCGGGCAATGCAACAATTGACCCCATTTGAAATAGGCGGCTCGCAACCGACATTCAACTTGGGGGATGATACGGACTCGCAGGAAGAGCCGGCGGTGGAGACTGCGCCGGCGAGGTTCGGCGGCCGAGGGGGGGCGATGGGACGGTAGGTGCGGCGAACGAATGACATCCTCGTCCAATGAAAGTTCCAAGCAAAACATGCATACTCAGAGGGCGAGACCGACACGCTAGCGAGGGTGTGGGTCGACATAAGCCACGACCCAGTGGCGAGCAACAACCAAAGAATGGAGGCTCTGTGGAAGCGCATCGCCAATAGCTACAATGATATCAAGCCGCCCGATACAATTGCAAGAACTTCCGAGTTGTTACGTATGCATTGGAAGCGCGTGAAAACCGAAGTTAAGTTATTCTACGCATACTACATCCGGTCGGAGAACAATTTCAGGAGCGGCGGAGGAGGCTAAGACGTCATGATAAATGTTTTGTCTTCAAATACCAATCTACTTGGGCGATTGTGAGGAGTACGCACAAGTTCTTGCAAGCGACAAGGAGCAAGGACGTTGTGAAAAGGTGCAAAACTAACATCGACGGATCTTACTCGGGAAGCCAATCGAGTAGAGGATCGACTCTGTCGAACGATGACACTGAGGAGCACCATTGGGAGGAGATCTATGGCTCCGGCGGGCACAGGGCGCAACCCCAAGGCACACAATCGGCGAGTGGCAGAGGGAATGGCAAGGCATCCGAGTGCTCCTCTGCTGGAACCGTCAATAAGCGCGACGAGATAGCTAAGATTGCCGAGTCCATGGAGATAGCAAACTATTTCATGATATTCACCAAGGAGACGTCTGGAATGACGGCTCAGCAAAAGAACTGTCACATGGAGTTTCTGAGCTCTTTATCAGGGCGAAGATCGGCATGCCTCCGCCGGCCGCCGACGAGGAGGAGTAGTTTTTCATTCATTTTTATTTTTTTTGAAAAATTGTATTGTAATTTTCTCAATATTCAATACAATTTATTTATTTTAATTAATTAATTGAATAGTTTTAATTTAAATTTGTTAAAAATAATTAAAAAAAAAAAGAGTAAATGTAGAGACCTTAAAAAATGAAGGTTTCCAATGCAGCAAAAGTGATCTTTATTTATTTTAATTAAAATATTAACAAAGACCTCCATGTTGGAGGTAGGGGCGAGTATTCGGATTTTTGTTCGGTTTTATGCCCAAACCGAACCAAACCGAAAATCCGAATTTAGGTGAAAATTCAATCCGAACCAAATCCGAAAGTCGAAATCCGAAAATCCGATCATAAAATTCGATCCGAACTGTTTAAACCGAATTTCAAACCTATTTCCAATAAAAATTGAAAAATTGAAAAACTGAAAAAAAAAAAATAACTACATAAAAATTCAAATATACATCAAATTACCACAATAAAACAATTACACATCAAATACATAATAAACCATCCAATTATCCACCATCAAGCGACTAGAATCCAAAAGTAAATTACACATCAAATGCATATATAATAAATGAGAATTGAGAAATGAGAATGGGTGAATGAGAATAGGTTTAGAACTTAGAAGTTAGATTTTTTAAAAGTAAATTAATAATAATATATTATATATTTTATAATATATATTTATTAAATCTCATCAACGTGAAAAAGCTTTTTTAAATCTCATCTGATACTGAATAAATCTCAAAGAATGATTTTAAATCCTCAAACTTGGAGTCCAAAAAGTATATGCTTTTAGAATATTATTCAAGAGGAATTGAGTTATGAACGCTGAAGTCCGAAGCCCATGTTCTTTGAATCCCCAAGTACATATAGACATAGGCGGGATCCGATTCTCACCGACCGCCACAGTTTCGTTTTTTAAAAAAAATTTGTTTTATTCTTTTTATTATTTCAATATCATCAAAAAAAAAATATGATATTTATTTATTGAAAATAGTAATATAATATTAACACATATATAACGAAATAAAATCCTCCAATCCACTAAGAATGACAACCATACTTTTGGGCACAAAAATTGAGAAAATGATGTTTTGTGTGTAAAATAGTGGAACCTAATAAACTAAGGCATTTTTAAAGGCATAAGCAGGGTCGTACGGCCCATACCTATGTCTTATGGGGCCCTAAGCCTGAAGTTGAAAACAAACTCCTATAATGAAATAAAATAATATGGAAAGTGACGTAGCATATTCGAAGAATTACTTGTTTATTTATTTTCTTTTCTGTGGTAGATGAATTGTATTTTGTGTGTAGATTGAATTTTTTAATTTTAGAAAATTTCATATACGAGGAACTAATGAAAAAATCATCACAAATTTATATAGAGCAAATATATATATATATATAGGGGTGGGTTATGGAGTGAAATGGTATAAGTATAAGAAATAGGAATGAATCCTATCTTTCTATCCACTATGATTCTACGGTTCAGATTACAATAAAATTTTGTTGATATTAGCAAAATGGGGACCGATTTGTATCATGGAGGGCATTTGGAAAATGATTTTTTTCTCTCTCTCATGGCTGTTCATCTTCACCATCAATTCAGGGATATCCATTATTACCAAAAATTAAATTTAATAAAAAAGTTGCATTTTCTCTAGCCCTGATTATTCTTCCCATTTCAATTTAACGCAGTCACCACCGTTCAAAATACACACAACTCTCACTCCGCCGCGGCTGCTCTAGCACACGCCGCCACCGTCTCTAGGTCACCCAATCGTCGTCGCTGCAGATCTAGGTAACGCCGTCACAGACACGAAGGTATTTCGACCGCCTCCGCCGCTCAAATAACTCACGCCGCCGCCGTTTTTAGGGCACCTAGTTGTCATCGCCCTGTTCTAGGTAATGCCGCCACCGATTACAATGTTTTCCAGCCGCCTCCGTCGCTCAAATAGCTTACGCCGCCACCTCTTAAAAAGCTCACACCGCCGACTCAGAACTAGGGCTCGTTGCAGCTACGAATCACCGCTCAAAAAGTTCATATCGTCGCCGCATCTATTTTCGGGTTGTGGTTTGGTGCGTTGCCTCTATTTGTTAGCACTCAAATCTGTTTCTTTAGCACTGCTAATACATTGTTTTAACACTACACGTTTTGAACTTTAAGCTTATTTTGTTTAACAGTTTAGTTAGCACATTTTTCATAAACCTTCAGCACTCTTTATGAATTCTGTTAGCACATAATCTAAAAAGGTTTTTTTTAGTGCACCATTAACACATATCTGCACCATAAGCACACTCTATTTGCACCATTTGTTTACTGCACTTATGTTTGATGAGATAAAATATAAGCACTTATATTTGTTCACTTGCACCATTATTAGCACAACTTATCTGCACCATTAGTACACTATATCTTCACCATTTGTTTACTGCACTTAAGTTTGATGTAAATAATTCAAGTAGCTATGTTTTTTATTTCAGCATGGTGTGATATAATTTATTAGTTAGCACTTTAATATGTTTATCTCGTCAGTATTGTTTAGGGCACCGCACTTGTCGTCTCCGCTGTTCAAGGTGACGCCGCCATCGGCTCCAGGGTATTCCATTCCGACGCTGCGGCATTTGTTTTTGAGTTGTGGTTTAGTACGTTTGCCTCTATTTGCTAGCATTCAAAGCTATTTTTTTTTCCGCACAGTTTATACATTGTTTTAGCATTGCACGTTTTGAACATTTAGCTTATTTCGTTTAACAGTTTAATCAGCACATTTTTCATAAACCTTCAGCACTCCTTATGAATTCTGTTAGCACATAATTTAAAAAGATTTCTTAACCTTATTTGATTCTTTTTTTGAAGGTGATAGTGTAACTGCAGCACTCCTTAGCACATTTATTAATTTATTTTAGTACTTCTAATTACATCGTTTAGCACTCAACTTTAAATGTCTTAGTGAGGGGCAGAGGTATATGTAGAACAGTTTGAGTTATAAAACAACTTTGAAATAGTTGTTATATAACTAGTAATCTCAACAGATCTGATCACATATATCATTTAAATGTAGAACCGGTAAATGAAGAGGACGAGGAGGATGTTAATAGAGAAGAAGATGACGAAGTTAATGAAGAGGACGAGAAGCCCGAGAATAGAGAGAACGAGGAGCCCAATAATAGAGCGCAGTTTAGTTAGCACATTTTTGCTGAAACTTTTATCACTTGTCTTGAATTATGTTAGCACACAATTTAATTTTTTTTTTAATATACTTTATGGAGGAGCTAATATAGCACTTAACTCTGTAACATTTAGCACTCTTAATATGTTATATTAGCACTGAATTTATTGAGGCCGGCTAATTGTTTTATTTTGTACATTAAAAATTGATTTATTGCACATTGTGACACATTATATCAAATTAACTGCACCGTACACATGAATAAAGTATTAAAAATCAAATAATTAGAACATACCCAGAGGGGCACACTATTTTGAAATTTGCAGCACACACAAAACAAATGAATAGCACAGCAGTTCCGAAAATACAAATAAATTAAAAACAATTAAAAATACTTTTATAGTGGAATAATATTTCTAAAACACAGAATTTATGGGGAAAAAGTACTAAAAGAATTTAAAATAAGATACTAATTAAAAATACTAAAAGCAATTAAAAATAAAATACTATTTGAATACGCAAGATATTAATTAAAAAGAATGAAGGATTGAATAATGGTAAAAAAATAGTAATTTTAGATAATGAGATAATGATGGTATCAAATCCCCTAAAAGTAGGAAATAACCATACTTAAAAGACTCCATATTACTAATTTGCCCTCAAATAAAACTCTGAAAAAAATCCGCTTAGCACCCATAGTTATAAATTATTGCACATCTGAATTGGATAAGGACCATTGATCTACTAAAATAAAAGGTCCAGATTCATTCCTATTTCCTACACAATTTGTCATTCCTACCAGATAAAATACATCCCTTATTTAAAATAGAAACTAAGAACCAATCTCATCCATTAATTTTGAAAATTGGGTGGTCTAGATTTGATGAGATTTTATTTTCAAAATACATTT
>JAYJMF010000044.1:2044267-2074507 GCA_036873715.1 Salvia sclarea | reverse complement strand
GGACCATATGTTGAATTTAAATTTTTATATAATTAGTTATATATAAATGTTGCTACAATTTTAGGTGATTAAAATAACAGAATTTTTTTTCTTTATTTAGTATGCAGGCGGGCTTGGCCTGCCCGCCCGACTATTTTTAGTGGGCGGGCGGGCAGTATGATTTTAGCAGCCCGAAGAGTTTCGTGCCTGCCCGACCCAGCCCACCAATTATGAAAAGTCCAATGAGGTCGGGCTCGGGCGACCCGGGCCCGTCATTTTGACAGCTCTAGTCGTAATGGAATATAATGATGATTAAGAGATACACGGATTTACGTGGTTCATTAACATTGTGTTGGCTACGTCAACAGACATAAATGGAGAACAATTGTATTAGGCGGTTATATTTCGGATTACATATTACAGCTTTCAAAGACCATATATATAAACAAAGAGAATACATCAAACGGACTAGCCCAAAAAGAATGCTAAAGCCCAAAATTGTATATCGTCGGGCGGGGACGCCTCCACCCCCCGGACCCTTAGGTGTGCGAAACGGGAGATTGTGTGAACCGGGAGAATATTTCAGGGCATTCCAATAGTAATTATATACATAAAAGAGGGAATGGGGAGTTTTACCCAAATTCATAACAAAAAATTATTTTTACCGACTACTATAAAAACCTGCACCCCATACCCAAAGTTATGGAAAATACCCCTTAATGGTAATAGTGTATGGCGATTAATTGGCGAGCGCTACATGTTATTGGCGAGAGCTCGCGGCTCTCTCCAATAAAATGATTTATTGGCGAGAGCCATGATTTATTGGAGAAAGCCACTAGCTTTCTCCAATAAAATGTGGCTCTCGCCAATAACATGTAGCGCTCACCAATTAGTCTCCATACATTATCACCATCAAGGGTATTTCCGTAACTTTGGGTATGGGGTGCATGTTTTTATAGTAATTGGTAAAAATAATTTTTTGTTATGAATGTGGATAAAGAAACATTTCTCTCTATATAAAATATGGTTAAATACTCCCCTCCATGACCTATTTGTCACATTTTAATCGATATGAATTTTAATAATTTTACTGATTATAGTTGGTAGAATATTAAGAATTAAAAAAGTGCATTAATTTTTTTTTAAAAAAAAGAAAAAGAATAAGTTTTCATTAAAGGAAAGTTCAAATGATTCGTGAAGACAAAAGAAAATATGACAAACAAATCACGACCGGAAGAATTAGTAATCATATATCATGCAAGCAAGAGCTGAATTGTGATTATATAGCTTTTAGATATTTGCGTCAAACATACCGGGATGATTCAAAATTAATTATATGTAATATTAACTTTATCCTCGCCCCTTTTGTATAGTATTGGTGGATCAAGGTTTGGAAGTATCGTCATACTCTATTAAGTTTTAGAAAAAGAAGAACAAGCTCTTCATTATGTCATACTTTTTTGTCGTTATTGATCGAATTTATGACACATTTATAATCTTGTTAAAGCTGCCCATGAATTTTCTAACCTTAATTTAATTATTAGTATTATGTTGAACCTCCATCCATGAGTATATGTAGTTTACAGGGATGACAAAATCTGGTCATGCAAACATGGCGAATAAAGTGAATTTCTAAAATCTTTTATCAAATATATATTTCTTTAATTTTTACTATTGAGCTGTATGTTATTTGTATTTCTTACTTCATATATATCTATAATAGCAGCTGAAAAAGTATAATTAATTCGGTTAATTCCTCAACGACTAGCTAGATGTGTTATTATAATTAATAATACAGAGGAGACAATTAAATACGTGCATGGCGTACATCCATTCATTGGAAACTCATCATTGCCAGAAAAAATAAGATGCAATAATATTTATAATTTTACTGTTCAGCTAGCAACTCTAATTCTTGATCCTCCTAGCTAGCAATAGTTTCTTCATCTCCTCCAATAGCGTTGCGGGGTTGTTCTTGCATGCGAATGGCGTTGCTCTTTGAAAATGAGTATCCATATATATATACATATTAGATTCATATTTACATGATATATAACTTTGTTGAATCTTTGGTAGCTAGTGAACTTACTGATGTATAGCTTGGAGATATGGACTGGAAATATGAAACAAAGAAGTCCTTATTCTCTTTTTGCAACTCTTTCCACACTGCAATTTTAGTTTGGCAGCCCTTTTTCATAAACATATAAGTAAATATGATCTAGAGAGAGAGAGAGAGAGACCAGTGAGCGTGACGAGGGGATGAATTCTAGCACGGTCGGCCAAGGCCTTGACACATTGCTCGCGATCCATGCGAAGAAGCAAGCATCTCTCTATAAGATTCTGCACCTGCAATTTTATTTTTGAATGAATGTACAGAGGAAAATAAATAGCCATGAAAAAATGTAGACTACATATTAATTTGTTGAAACTAAATTTCTAAGGAGGAATATATATTTGTCTTTGTATTGTACCATTCTGATGTAGGTACGAGGGTGGCAATGCAAGCAAGGAATATGATGCACTTCACACATTTCTCCTATCTTTGCCTTCGGACAAGAAGTGGACAAGTCCAAGAGCTACAGTTATAGGTTTTAAGGAAGAAAACAAGAAGCAAACAAATAGAGAGAGAAAGAGAGAAGATATTTTACAATAATATAGGCTAATTAAGTTGAGAGGTATATATTATCCAGAATATCCAAGTGAAGGGCCAAAAGAGCACAAAAAAAGAGGTTCACCTCATCTCATGTCAGTCTATTAGATAAGAGTATTTGCATCAAGAAAGGGTGGTAGGTTGTATTGGCCCCCCTTCAATTTAATGTCATTTCTTCACATATGTGGCGTATAAATTAGAGTTATCAAATTTAGCCCAATTTTGCATTGCAGTTGCCCATTATGCTTGTAGGTTGGGCTCTACCTAGGATAGGCCCAATCGGGTTTTGACCACTACCACAGTTCCAGAAATATACGATTTAAATCTCATCCAAAATTCTAGTATTAAATTTTAAATAACAATTAGAGGCTTGCCCACCAGAATAAGAATTTCCTCATCAATCAAGCAAATCCTAAAACGATCATTTACATATCCTTCATTCCATATATCAAGTTTCACATATTGATGGCATGATATACGAGATCCCAAATACAGACAGTGTGCCTCGAGAGAAATATGAGGTTCTCTTTACAACCTCTCCAAGGCCTCATCGACATGCATTAAGCGATTTTATAATTAAACGTTACACATCAAGTGAACGAGAAATATTCACTAATACCCAGTATTTCTTAGAATATACTTCCCCGTCCCATTTTGTATTTCTCATTGGCCGGTTTCCTTTTTAGAAAATATTTTTCACCCACGCAATTTTAAATAATATATACTTCTATCATCAATTTAAATCACTTTACACTAATTTCCCCCCTTTTTGAATACTTGTGCTCAAAAGAAATAGGCCAACTATTACGAGACACAGAGTATACTAAATACCTCTTCTATTGTTGACCCGCACAAAGCCTGACGCCTCGGAATTTGACTCTATCTGTATAAATCATGACTTAAATAAAAAGATTACCCATATAAAGAAAGAGGTCGTGTTTGAAATTTGAGCATTTTTTTAACTTATTCAATTTCTCCTTCGCCAACTTAATTGTTTGATTCATAGATTCAGATGGGAAATATTCCTAACATGGTAATCCTTCTTGTGTTACATGCGATGGAAGATGTGTTAACTAACATATTTAACATTTGTGCTAATATCCCAAATCCATTACATGTATTAGCTTCCAAACTCATACCCTCCCCAAACTCATTTCATACTTACCCAAATCCGAACCATCAGGCTTTGGTAAATACAGGTACCTTCGAAAATCAGACCCGGTGTCATTCCTAATTATATGGTCTTTCATAAGTAAATATTAGATAATCTTGCAAGAATTAAAAGAAAATTAGTTTGTTATGGAATTACTAATAGTTGCTATTTTTGCCTTGTTTTAGTGCTTTATTTTGTCGTCATGTCGTTTTGAGTTCATAGTACTCGTGTTTGCATTGTTTTATTTCATTATAGCAAAACTACTCTTTCCGTTGGTTTATTGAGTGTTATAGGTTATTGAAGCTTTTTGGAGTTAAAACTACCAAAGAAGAGAAGAAAAGGGGTACCAAGGCAATATTATGAAGGTACAAAAACTGAAGAAGGAGATGTTTTCAAGAGTTTCAGAGGCCACTCTCGGACGCCCCTCTCGGCCAAGAGATAGCCCGAGCCTCGAGGGGCTGTCCGAGTGAGAGTCCAAGAGCACCATCTGAATGGCTGGAAGACATCTCTGCCGGCCGAGAGGCTGTCCGAGAGCCTCGAGAAGGAAATTCCGGAAACATAAAATTCTTTATTTTAAAGGATAATTACCATCCTATTAGGTCTAGAATACCTTGTAAATCTCTTCACTATAAATATCCCATCTCTTGTATATTGTTGGGACCTTAGCTTTCATAATTTTATTGCTTTCTTAGATTTATCGCTTTTAGTTGTTCTAACACTTTTGAAGATTGAAGATTTTGTTCAAAGTTTAATTATTCAAGTTGGTTCCAATTGGTCATCGAGGGTTTGATCAAATCTTCTTTATTATGTTTTCTCTACTATTTATCTATGTTTATGTTTTTATTTCTAAGTATGAGTAGCTAAGCACCTTATTGATCCAAGGATTTGTATGTCTATTTAAATTTATGTAATTAATATGTTAATATTGTTTGCATTCTTATTCATGTTTTATGATTCTTGTTGTGTATCATCATGTTTTGATAATTAATCATTATTGATGCATGCTAGTCGTGTGATTGATGTGTTGACGGAATTAATTGTATGATAGGTGAACTGTAGGTGAGTGTAGGAGGCACAAATTAATATACAAATGTATGCAAAATTCTATACAATTTTATGCAGAATTCTATTTATGTATCAAATAACAATTCAGCTCCAATTATACCCTTAATGAACGAAATCAGCGCTTAAAAGCTTTCAAAAATTTGAAAAAATCTCCACCATCAAATAAAAGAGATGAGTTGATAAGATTGAGTACTAAGTAATATCTAAAGCTTGGATACTACATAATCCATTCCCTATATATCTATTTCGTGTACAAAATAAATTAAACGATATCATTTGACGACAATAATTTTCAGAATCTTGTACCTACAGGTACCTGCTAATCAGAATTCCATAAACGACACCAACAACACAAAGAATGGATTTAGAAAATAAAAACTGAAAAAGAAGCAGCATTTAGAATAAAAACATTATTGAATACGAATATACGATAAGACTGACAATTATTTTATGTAAGGGGTTTGATTCCGTGGAATGTGGAAGTGCAAGTGACAACTAGCAACATGTTCAAGAAATCAATTTCACATTAAATACAATTAGTCTAGATTTCTTTTGATATTCTAAAGATTATATTAAATGTGGAAAATGGATCTCAAATGCAAAGTGGCAACGTTTCTTCCATAATAGGCAACTGCATGTCATCTTTCTAGTTGCCAGTGCATTAATAATTAAGTTATTAAGCTGAAACTATCATAAAACCATATTATCGAACTAATTAAATAAATGTATTTTTGCCAAAAAGAATCTACAAATACTATCTTCATCGTTAAAAAAAGATGTAAGAAACAGAGTATATATTATGATCTGTGTTTTATGTATTCGAATTTTACGCCACAATTTGAATTATACAGCAAATTTAATGCTGTCATTCCTTCTGTCACGTGTAATCTATACTATATTAATTACTCAATCAAATAATAGCCCTTTATTTGGCCTCAAGATATTGCCCAATGTTGCCTCAAAAAATGTGTGATGCCAAAACTTTTGAAATAGAGCCTACTAATCCTAAGTTCACGAGACAAATAAAAAGTTCACGAGTCTATTATTCAGAAAATGAATTGAACCAACGGCTTAGAAGGCTGTACGCTTTCTCAATCTGGCTTATATTCATTGAAGTCGTCAAAGATACATTATGTAAAATCAAATCATAATAAAGATAATGTCATCGACTGAGATTTTGCGATAATGGATATTGAACTTTATGGCAAGGTTATATCGGATGGCGTCCTCTATTCCCAAATTTTCATGTGTCACCGTGTGCCATTACGAATTTCGATAGTTTTAATATTTTTTTTTTTGTAAAATAAAAATTTATTATTACATAATATGTCATGACTAATATTTATAGCAAAAAAAATAGAATTTTAAAAAATCATATACCATGATTTTGGAATATTTAGGTTTAAAAAATACTTATTTTGGTTGATTATTCAACAATCATGGTATATGGTTTTTTAAAATTCTAATTTTTTATTATAAATACTAATAATGATATATTATGTAATAATAATTTTTTATTTTATAAAAATAAGTTATTAAAACTATCGAAATTCGTAGTGGCACACGGTGGCACACGAAGATTTGGGGACAGAGGATCCCATCCGAGGTTATATAGGGAAAAGATAAATCAACATAGTATGTAGACATGGTTGGGGTCACTATGCAATTTTAAGAGTTTCGGTTCGATTCATGTATAATTAACCGGTTCGATTTTTATTAGAATTTAATTAATTTATTTTTTCTTAAAATTTATTAAAACAATAAAAATTATTATTTATTTATGCTATATCGCCGGAATCGAGACTTCTCCGGCCATCGGCGAAGTCCGCCCCCGCCACCTTCACCAATGCCACTCCGGCAACTCGCCCCTGCACCACCACCGAGAATATTCTTATGCTTCTGCCTCTGCTACTCCTTATTCATAATCTTATTATTTATGCACACGATTGATCAACTCATTTGTGTTCATTCGATGTCATAGTTCTCTGTCTTGTTCGCCGACGACTCATGATCTTCTTGCAAAGACATCAAGGAGTGTCCGGTCAACTGGCTCTGATATTGCTACACCACCAGCACTGACGTCGTCATCGATAGCTCCGGCGATATGAGAAGGTTCCCTATCGGCCCCAGCTCCGGACACTCGCTCTTCTGCTTCAGAGCCGCCGGCAACTCCCCTTCCGAAAACCTCCCCACTAAGAACAGATTGCAGCTCTTGTGGGCACGGATGACCTTGGTCGCCTCGGCGCCATCCTTGATGACCGTGTCCTCAAACTTGATCGACCCGTCTTTGGAAACCTTATCCTTGAAATTGGCTATGTATTCCTCGTCGCTCGACATGTCCTCCGCCCTGCCGCTGACGTCGACCTTGACGACCCCCCCGGCGGCCTTGGGGTCGACGAAGAAGCGGACGACGTAGTGGCGTTGGTGAAGGCGGTATTTGGAATTTTGGGTTATATAGCTTGATTAAAGCCATATTTATTTATGGTAATTCCATAATGATTTTGTGGAATTTATTTGTAGATTTGGAATCTACATTTTGTGTAAGATAATTTAATGTATTTGATTGCCAAAATCCATGTTGGGATGAAAGAACAATTAATGTACAAAGAATTGACTACAAAATGGAAAAATAATGAAAGGGAATGAATTATTTATAAACCAAAGAAGTTGAAAATTATTTATAAACCAAATAGCTCTTCAATGAATTATCAAGTATATTACATCTATGATGTACCTTAGTGGATTTTTATGTTGATTTTTATGGTTAACCCAAAACCACCAAATCTGAGGATGGTACTAATATATATCTATAGCAGTTTTGTTGGGATTCTGTACGTGTATGGAGAAACGAAAACACCTAATATACTTTAATAAAAATCGCACTTGCTCTTTTCATTATCCATACTGCAAATTTACATTCTTTTTTACTTTGATTAATTCAAAAATTGTCATATTACTTTTAAATATTTTGATTTTTTGTACCTTAGTTATTTCAGAATTAAATCATTAAATGTATAACGTCTCAGTGAAAATAGTTTAAACATACAATATATGCAATTCCTTTTAGCCTTAAATTGATAGAAAATATGTTTTCTTTGATTGTATTTATTACTCCCTCCGACTTTTTTGTATTGACACTATTTTTTGGGCACATAATTTTAGGAAATAGTTGGTAGAAATACTTGTGTGGTTGAAAATTAAAGTAGAGTGTGGGATCATGTGTTTGTGTAGTAAAAATTAAAGTAGACTTTCCATTTATGGAATGACTTAATACAAAAAAATCATCCTGATATAGAAATAGTGTCAATACAAAAAAATCGAATGGAGTATAATAAATCAAGGGATAAGAGAAGATGAAATTTTTTTATTATATTGTGAAAAATATTATACAATACTCATGATAATATTATATCCACAAAGAGAAAATGCAAAAAATATGATGCTCTAAGAAACTTTTCCGTCATGAAGCGAAAAAATTATCTACTTTATGCAATATGTGAAAAAAGAAAAAGGGTGAAAGATAGTATTATTTTCCACAATACAATATTTTTCACCATTTTTTCATAAAAAAGAACATATCCAAACTTGTAATCACTCAAGTCCCAAATTAAGTGAAGTTTCTAATCGAATGGTTTGATAACCTATTTTCTGAACTAAAAACTATAAAAATTTATTATTATAAAGTGAAAAGTGAAAATTTTCACCAGATTATACATGTTTTACTCGAGTATATTCCCTCATTATTATAATAAAAGTGTCATTTTTTAATATAAAATTATTACCAAGTAAGTATTTCATTAATTTAGCAGGTTTATGATAAAATAATGCAAAACTTATGATTTTATTACTATACATCATTACAATGTTGTTATTAAATGTATGTAATAACTAGAATGCAATAAGTAAAATTATTTTCTTTTTAAGATAATATGATAAAGCGGTTATTAGAATACGAATGAAGTATACTGTGAGAGAGTTTCATAGACAGAGAGGAGCTCTGACACGTGGGCACGATATATCGGCACAAGTCAAACCAAGAACACAATATTAGTGCGTGTGCGTCATGAAAATAAGATTCTGCCCCATTCATGCAACGAGGAGCCGTGGTGAAGTAAAAAGAAAAAGGAAAATAAGGGAACGAGAGAGAGAGAGAGAACCTAATAATTGAGCCAATAAATAAATAAATTGGCATCCACAAAGTAGGGATTTTTTTTTTCCTGGAGGTGTAATTTGATTGAAAACTGAGTCTAATGCTCTTGTACTCAAGTTTAATTCATTTAATCGAGCCTCAAATTTTATTTACTCAATATTTCGAAACTCACAAGTTTATCGAGTTTAGACCAGCTTTTTAAATTTATATTTATATTTAAAGAAATAGTTATATATATACAACTATTAAAATAATTATTTCAAGATAATAAAAATAAAAATTGACTTGTAAATATAAAAAGATGAGAAATAGCCTCCCTATTCACGAATTTGCGCATGCGAATTCGTGAACTAATGAATTTTACACACATTTCACAAATTTGCATGTGCGAATTCGTAAAATGAAGTGTAAAACTACCATTTCACGAATTTGCATGTGCAACTCGTGAAATAGAGTGTAAAAACACTATTTCACGAAAGTCAATTCGTGAAATGAAAGACTAATTTTTTTAATCTTTTTATATATTAATAGGATAATTTTTTATCTTAACTATCTTAGAATTTATTTTTATACATTTCTTCACAATAATATGATATATTGATTTTTTCTTAAATAAATTGTCAATCTAAATAATGTAAAAATTTGCTCACAAGCAAACAATCTTAATAATATCAGCTCACGCTAAATTCCTTTAATTAATTAATGAGTTTTTGTCATATCGAAATCCAAATACGTAATGAGAAACAGTTTTACTCATCCTCAAGTTTATAAAAGTGAACCCATTCAATACCTATTGAGTGAATTATCCCACATTGCAATATTTCGTTTGGACACAAAACAATATGAGCTTTATAAATGTCAATTTTTAAAAATGTATCCATTTTATTTTACGCCAAATATAAAGAAAGCACCCTCATTTTTAAGGTGCACAAATGCAAACTCACTCGTGATCTTTCTGACTGTGGTATGTAATGTATGTGGTGAATTATTATTGGATAGACACGTGGATATTTTTTTGTAATTTTTCCTAGTACCCCTGTCTGCAAAACTTCTACTATTATGCAACAAAACTCGTAATACCATGGGCGTCCTTTTCTTGTTTTTCCTCTAGTCCTTTTTCTCCCTGCGCCCACGCACACACATGTATATATATGATCAAATAAAAATAATCTCCATATTAAAAACTAGAAATTAATTCAGCTTGTGATTTTTATTAATGGATAATTCATATTAATTTTTCAAATGGAATGTGATTTCTTACAGACAGATAATATTTATAATGTACCAATATGTTTTTACTTATTATTTTGATACTTTTTAATGTATAATATCAACTGTCAGATATTATTAGTTTTATCAATTATTTTTGTCACAGTGTTTTCGAATCCGAGATCTTCGTCATTGGGCATTAACCATTTTTTATCACTAGGTCAATTCACACACAAACATATAAATTATTATTTTTAATTATTACTGTTACGCTGATTTTTAATTTCTATCTCTATATAAATGTATATATACATAAATATATATTTTCCCCACCTCTTAATTACTACAATTATATATTTCCTTATTCCTTTCACATTCAAATAAAACAACATGAAAAGTGATCACATGTCTCTCCCTTATTAAAACCCCCCCACGAAACAAACTTGTTTCAATGATATAAAGATAGTACATAATTGCAACATAGGCCGAATCCTCTAATGAATAGAGTTCACAGTCTCACTATTATAAGTTTATCTCACATTCATATATAAGTAAAGGCATAGGAGGTGAATACAAGTAGCAAGGGGAAGAATATCAACGTCGACATGTATCATAACTTAATCTATACTCCCTATATTATTGAATAAGTGCTCTGCTTGAAAATTTATAATTTGTAATAAGTGTCTTACATATTTCAAAACTTTATAGTATATAATTTAAACCTTTTATGACTATTAGGATAATTAAATAAAGGGGAAAAGATCGATTTTTTTTTTATTAATTAATTCCATTGAATTTCCTTTACTTAATCGAACAACCGAAATTCAATTATTGTGAACAATGGAGTTTCACTCGTCACTTTTGTGGAGTTTATTTTACCTCTTAACCACTTTCAATTTTACGATTTTGAGGTCGAGGACACTTATTTGGAGATTTGTGTATAAATTCTTAAGCGAAACGGCATTTAAATATTTTTTATGCAACATATATAATACTGAATTAAGAATGTGGCATCTTGGTCCTTGAATAATATTTCTCTTAAAAATAATTACCAAAACCTTGTGTATGTATAGAGGAAAAAATAAAAATGTAGAGATATATAATGAGATAATTGTTGGTGGTGTAAGAAGACAAAAGGCAGAAAAGCGCAGCCCGTGAAGGATTGCATGTGATAGTAAAGGGAGCTGTTATAATCACTGCCCTTTGACAATCTATACACCCACTCACGTGTCTTTCAATATCTTCATTACATCACTTAATTCATCAGTAATCTTAACATTAATATTTAAACTACAATCACACACACTAATAATACATGTATGTATATATATAAGCATAAGTACAAGATGCAACATACGGAAGTACCTAGCTAATGAAAATTAATATTCTATTAATGAATAATTGATCTTCCCTACAAGCTTTTTTCATTGAAAATGTTTGAGCAACTAGGCCACTCCACAAGATCAAGGGTGGTGTCGCATTGGATCCATGCATGCCACATTAGTTTTCTGATGCTGAAATTTGGATATTGATATTATTATAGAATATGTTGAATAGCTTTGGGCTAATTGCTAAAACTTAAGAAAACGTGATACCATTGAAAAAAAAATGTTCAAACGTTGCAACAAAATACAATAGTTAACATACTTATGAAAAGGATGAAGATTGAATTTAGTAATATTGCGACTATGTAATTGTGTCACACTAAAATATACTACTAGAAAGTCTAGAATGATTATATGAACATTATATACGTTGCAAGGATTAGTATAACCAAAATTTATAGAAAGTACAAAATTAGAACAAACTTGTACTGATCAAATTGTTATCTAGTATATTGCTAAAACCGGAGACATTTATATATTGTAGAGTTCAATTGGGTAGTTAATTTCTGCAAATCAGAGTAGCAGTAAGTAACCAATTAAAATATAATGTATTTTTGCATGGACGAGCCACTTACTAGAAAACAAAAGAAAAGCTTCACATTATGCAAAAAGTGGAGCAGTTGGTTGGGAAAAATTCCTAAAAAAAAGTGTGGGACGCAGAAAATAGAATAAGACATAATGTACACTATATAAAAACCTTACAGGGCAGGGCAGTCTCTCCCCTCCGGCGGAAAAATGGGTGGTCTTTGCCTCAAGAAAATCACATTCACGATCCTCATTGCGCTTCTTGTGTGGTGCTCCGATTCCGACATTTGCAATGCCAGAAGAGTAGGCAAGCATTGGCGCCGGAGCCGAAACCGAAGAGCCCACCATGCTGGCAAGCCAAAGCCCAACGCGCCAAACACAACACTGTTTAATGTGCTCAATTTTGGAGCCAAAGGTGATGGGAAATCAGATGATACTAAGGTACATTTTTCTTTTCTAAATGCTGCTCCAAAATTGACATTCTCCCTCTTTAACTCTTGTAATATTCTCCATATTAGCATGGTCAATTTATAGATAAACTGCTCCAATCATTACACTTTTTTCCATGGCAAACAAAACACTGCATATTGTCTCCACTCTCAATCTATAAATGATTAGTGAGATTAAACCCACAATCTTTCATTACTAGTATTTCCAGCTTCAGGTATATTAATTAATTAATTAATTATAGTAAGAGAAACAACACATTAAATAGTAGTTATAACAGAACTGCCACATATTTAATCCACCAAAAAGAAAAAACAGAACTGTCACATAAATAGACAAGAGCAAATTAAAATGAGGCGGTCCACTCAAATTCTGAAACAGTAATACAAATATTTATATTCCACACAAACTAACAAGTTAAACTGTAATAATCCAAAAACTCACAAGCAGCATAGGAATTGATGATGTCCATGTTTGACCACTTGGAAAATTGGTCCCAGAATACCTTAATCTGTACCTAATTTCAATTTTAGTCTTACTAATTTTAATTTTGGTTTTGTGTGTATATGGTGAAATTCAGGCATTTCAAGCTGCGTGGGCTGCTGCTTGCAAGGTTGAAGCTTCAATCATTAATGTCCCAGTAAAATACGTGTTCTTGGTGGGGCCCATCTCGTTTTCCGGTCCATACTGTCAGCACGATATTGTTTTTCAGGTAAAACTGTAATTTCTTAGTGAAGGTATGCAATAATGGAAATTGAAGATAATTCGTTGACTGATCACCATGTGTTTGTTAAAATGGCGTAGTTAGATGGCACGATTGTTGCCCCCACTGGGTCAAGCCACTGGGGCTCAGGCCTTCTCCAATGGCTCGAGTTCACGAAGCTGGTTGGGCTCACGATCAAGGGAAGCGGCACGATCGACGGAAGCGGCGCCGTTTGGTGGCAGAGCGTGCCGTATGATGATGATCCCTTTGATGATCAAGCCAAGCTCATCTTCCCAACCAATCTCACATTTGGACAAAAGCCTCCAGCTCCTGTAATTAATTTCATCCCAATTTTTCCTTGTCTTTTTTCTAAGTTTTCTCCAACACTCTGTCTTGTCTTTATGCTTGTTTTAACTCTAGTTTGATTGTGGCAGGTGAGAAGCTCACTTGGTGGAAAGATGCCAAGCATCAAACCCACTGTAAGCGACACTTGAAAAATAGCAATTCTTGAATTTCAAACATTTTTGTTGAGTGAATTCTTGAAATTTTTCTAGGCGCTTAGATTCTATGGAAGCTTCAATGTGACGGTAACGGGCATAACTATCCGAAATAGCCCTCAATGCCACCTGAAGTTCGACAACTGCATTGGAGTCACGGTGTACAACTTCAGCGTCTCCTCGCCTGCAGACAGCCCCAATACCGATGGCATTCATCTGCAGAACTCCAAAGACGTGCTAATTCGCAGTTCCACTCTTGCTTGTGGTAAAATATAGCTTGATATTACATAATATGCATGTCTATGTCACTATACGTGGGAATGCCGGTTTAGGACAAATTTGTGATCCATTTTGATGAAATCTTATCCTTAGTGAGGGGACCTAGAGTCACACACATCCTTGAAATCGAGCCATCTACTGGTGGCCTTTTTCGACCTTTCATCTGTCGAAGACACTTGTTTATGATAACCTTCTAGGCCGAGTTTGCTTTATGATTGTCATTGTCTTGGCCGTGGAAATTGGAAAAGAAAATGAATTATGTTACATATATCATATTGGTGTAAAATAAGACAAGAGGCATGTGAAATTATTGGACAGGTAATATACCTTGGTGTCATACTAAAACTAATGAACTACTTAGCCAAATGAGGATTCTGTCATAGTATTTGCTAAACTAAGGGACGTCTAAGCCTGAAAGTATCGAACACCAGTGACATGAGCAGCAACCCAACTTGGGTTAAGGGAGTTTTAGTCATTTCCGGTAGAATCCTAATTAAGGCTGGATTATAGCTGTTTTTTCTCATTTAATTAGCCACTTCTTCTTATGTAACTGTATCTGAAAAAGTATATTAGTGAAAAATCCCTAGCTTTGCAGTGACGAACTGGGTAATCAATTTCATGTGTTTTCTTGCTTTCGTAATTGCTTTGTGCTTTATTTCATAACAATACCTTGTTGCAGGAGATGACTGTGTGTCGATACAAACCGGATGTACCAACGTATACATACACAATATCAACTGTGGACCGGGTCACGGGATCAGCATTGGAGGGCTAGGGAAGGACAACACCAAAGCTTGTGTGTCAAACATCACTGTCAGAGACGTTGTTATGCACAACACGATGAATGGGGTCCGGATCAAGACATGGCAGGTAAAACTGCGTGTTTCTAAACAAGCAGTTAATTAATCCTATTTGACACTTGTCCTAAACCGATAAATGCTACTCTCTCCTAGGGGGGATCAGGATCTGTCCAAGGCGTGCAGTTCTCGAACATCCAAGTTTCTGAGGTGCAGCTGCCTATAGTCATCGATCAATTTTACTGCGACAAGAGCTCGTGCAAGAACCAGTCATCTGCAGTGGCGCTGTCCGGAATCAACTATGAGAACATACGTGGGACCTACACCGTTAAGCCCGTCCACCTTGCCTGCAGCGACCACATGCCTTGCACGGACGTTATCCTAACGAACATACAACTGAAGCCGCAGCCGGAGCGCTACCACATGTATAACCCCTTCTGCTGGCAGACTTTCGGGCAGCTCTTCTCCCCGATGATCCCTCCTGTTGAGTGCTTGCAGGTCGGGAAGCCGTCCAGCAACAAGATTCAAGGGGATCATGATTCTTGCTAAGTATATTTATCAAGACAATTTGAGATATTTCTTGCTATGTGCATATATAGTGATGGAGTTGATATATATTTGGTGGTGGATTCTTTTGTGTGGTCGGCGTGGTTTGGCTGGCCCCTTTTGCACCATTAGCAAATATTAGATCGTGATATCAATAATCTGTTTACTTGGATACATGAGGTTTCATCATAGTGTGAGAGTACTGTACAAAAATTTGTTTGAGAAAATTGTTAGAAATTAAAAAAAAAAAAAGTTTCTCTTCCTAGTGAATAGTGATGTTGAAAGTGGATGCCATAAGGATCCATGCAAATGCAATAATGATAATGCATCAGCTCTACAATGGATTCTTGTCCACATGTTGGGGCATTCAGCGTGAAGAATACCTCCTGACACTAATATTTGAATTAGGACAAAAATATACAGAAACTTGTGTGAGATCGTCTTATCAAATCTTTAATTACATATGCTATGAACTCTTGTTGACGTGATGTTGAAATACACCATATATATATTATTGCTTAGAGCATCCTTTATGCATAGAGGAATTTAATAAATTTTTGTGTGCCACTAAGCACTTTTTTCATATCTTTCATAACTTAAACTTTACTTTCCCAACATTAACTATTCATGGACCCACCACTATCACAAATATCACTATTTTTACACGCTTTTTCAATATTATATATAATTTTATTGTATGGGTCCACTTTTAAATTTAAGAATGGGAAGCAAAATTACTTCCCCTCTCTCCTCTCTCCTTTTTTCTTCATATCTTTAGTTTCTTCGCTATAGTAACTTCCTCATTATTTTCTCAATAGCTTCCTCCATAAAGGATGCTCTTATTGCTCACATGTTAAGGGCATTCATGGTGAATGAATCCAAAAACTTGTGAGTGTCTCACACGAAGTTCGGGAAAAATTTATATCTAACCACATTCTACTACTATTGTACTTCTAATAATAATAATAATAATAATAATAATAATAATAATTTTAATATTTCACAAATATGACATTTACTATTGAGTTTGAATCGAAACTATGGACCCATCTCAGGATTAAATATTCTTGTTTCACCGGACTTTTGCCGGTGTTTTTTTACTTCATGGGCTTCATTAATTTTTACTTGGATCTTTGATTATAAGAGGCCCATTTCACGACCCCAACCCACTATTCATTTCGTAAAGTGCGCAATTTCATATATTGGATGTTGTAAGGCCCAATTCACCGATACTTTATGCCAAAAAAATATGTCAATGATAAATAATAATCAATAAAAATTTATTTTTTCACACCATATTATGAAAATAATCATATCACAGATAAGAATCTATAAGTTACTATATAATTTATCAGAAAAAATCTTGTGCAGTCATTTACAATGACGAAAATATCATTTATTTTGTTCTATAATTTGAAAAGCACAATTTACAAAAAGAATATTATTGTCCTAAAGAAAAAAAGTATCATTTAAATTTTATATATATATATATATATAGGGTTAGGTTATATAGAGAATCACACCCTATAATAAGAACTAAGAACCATTAATAACCTTTGATAATCTTGAACCAACGGCTGATGATGGAGCATAGGTGATGCACTACGAAAAGTGCTAAAAATGTGCAGATATTTGATTTATGGGCAATTTAGTCCATTTGCATATCACTGAATAAGGAAATATCTTATTCATTGGGTCACAAGTTGTAACAATTAAACAGAAACCGTCGACTTCAACCCAGAAAAATCACAGAATGTCGAAAACATCGAATCACGACAGTAATGGAGCTTTGTTGATTTTTGATTCTTGCAACTGCAGAATCGCGAAGGATAGCGCCAAATCCGATCTTTTCGAGCACCTCTGAACTGCATTTGGGTTTAAATAACTTAATCGTATCAAAGAACCACAATGGCGAAGAGGATTACGAGAAGTGCGACGAAGAAAATGGAATGTAAGGCATTCTTATTTTTTTCTAGCGTGTTTGGGTTGTTTGAAGTGTGATTCTTTGTGTCGATTCTTCAACATTTGTTGCATTTGTAAAGAGATTGAATTTATCTCCCTATTTTACTGAGAAATCCATGAACCGTAGGTCCTAAAAAGAAAAGAAAAAACATGTTTGTACGCATCATTTGACTGCATTCTGGTAGTTGTTAGATGATGTAGAGTTTCACATAATTGGTCATTTACGTAATTTCGATATGTTAGGTTTACTGCATTCAGGCACACTAAGGAATGCACTGGCAATGCGTTTGGATGCACTTTGTTTATCTGCTGTTGTATATAACCATTCTGTTTGTTTTATTACTTTATAGCTGACAAAAAAAGGGGGATGGATCTATTCAGGACCAGCCCCAAACGCACAATATATACCTTTTTTGGTGATGGTTGTGATGAGTTGAAGAGTAAATTGTTTGGGGATGGTAATGAGCAAGTGAGCAACATTCTTTTATTGTTCGACCTTCTTTTTGCACTAGTTCTCACCTCGTGTGTTACGTGCAGTTATGATGAAGAAGCATGCTACTATACCGACGAAGAAAGTGGTTTCATTAGAGCGCTATCATATGGGGACAAGGCATCTGATCCTGACTTTGAGCGGCCGGAGCAACTTATTTTTTCCATTGTTTAGATTTGCAACTTGTTTTTTCCAATGTTTAAACAATTACCAATAATTTATTTCAAGTTGTTTGTGTCTACTTGTGTACCCTGACGCTTATGTTGTTTATGCATTCTATAAACTTTACCAAAATATATTAATTTGAGTGTTGCATTCAGTAACATAACTTTCCCACAAATCGATCTTTTCTCGGTTCTATTACTTTGGTTTATGCGTTCAGTCATACGTCTGTAAAGTGCACCCACATTCGTTGGGTCGTGCAGTTACGAGGAGGTGCTTAACAACCCAGCCATTATTTGTTCTACTCAACCCATCTATTGTTTCATTGCTTAATCCCCTCACCTGCACTGTAATTCATTATCAAACACAAACCTACACTATTTTTGTCAAGGCAGTTGATTTTCTGTGATGAAGTGGATGTGTAAGTGCAGTCAGTTATGAGTCTATATACAGTTACATGTGATCCCAGGTGCAGTATTATGAATCCAGTTGCCCATCCCCTTGCAGCCACATGTGGATCCAAGTGCAGTTACATGTGTATCACCCGTGCAGTTGATGTACCTGTGCCCCACCCCCTATTTTGGATCTTCCGGCTTTTACTGAAATTTCCTCCGTACCAATGAAGTGCAAGTTTTTACACACACATACGTACGAGCGCGTACTATACATAGGGGTGCTTTTACTATAAAAAAACGTACCAAACTCAAAACATGTAGAACTTTATTCTAAAAGAAATAAAAAAGCGAAACATAACTCCAAAAAAATGCCATGGGGCAACAAATCCAAACAAAAATAAACAGACTACACGAACACATAATCGCTCAATGAAAAAAAGGTCGTACTACATGTTAACTCCAACTCCCGCTTATCATACTCCTCCATCCACCACGTTAGGACAGTTCCACGAATCATGATACCCCTTTGTCTTACACTTCTTACACATCCTCGGAGCTTTCTTCTCACGAGCTATAGCAGCTTCCCTCCTAACTTTCTTCCTGCTACAAGAACCCTTCGTCTTCGCCACCGTAGGAGGATTTGTCTCGATGCTTTCGAGTGTCGATGACCCAATGCACAAAAATGGCTTCATCTACATACAAACTCAAATAATTAATCCGAGATTCATAATTACTCGTCTATACGACTGCACCCGGTTGTATACGTATACACACCAATACACAAAAACTACTGCATTTATACACACTCAAATAATTAATTCGAGATTCATGATTACTCGTCCATATGACTGCACCCGGCTGTATACGTATACGCACCAATACACAAAAACTACTGCATCTATACACACTCAAATAATTAATTCGAGATTCATGATTACTCATTTATACGACTGCATCCGACTGTATACGTATACGCACCAATACACAAAAACTACCGCATCTATACAAACTCAAATAATTAATCCTAGAATCATGATTACTCGTCTATATGACTGCACCCGACTGATACATATACGCACCAGACACAACAAAAACTGCACTTGTACACAACTCAAATATTTATCAACAACAACTAACCATCAAACTCCATGGTGTTCCCGTTGCGCCGGCGATTAGAGAAAAAAATCGATCGAGAATATTGGGATGCCAATATTTTTTCAAACTCATTGCTGCTGACTAATTAATCCTCCATTAAAGCCTAATCGTTTCAATCAGGAGCCCCAACATCAGCTATTCTTCCATAATTATTGACCGATTAGTTCCTTCAATCAATATCCAGCGGTTACACTTCCTGCATGAATTACAGAATTAATCCTGACAGTGCAAAATCAAAGATTAATCTCATCCATTGATCAACTTTAACTAGCGGTCCTGATCGGTTCTCAGTTCTCAAAAAAAATATTGATTTTCTATGGAACCTCCCTCTATATATATATATATATATATATATATATATATATATGTAAATATCACAGAGGAGGTTGGTTTCAGATTGGTTACTCTGTTTCAAATAGATCATTAATATTTCCGCAAGTATTAAACCAACGAAATAAGCAAATAGTACCAGATTACCAAATTAATGAAACCGTATTCCATCTTTCGCTTCAGTTCAACAGGGGCAAGACTGTAAATGCCCCTCCCACAAAATTACTTTATTTAAGCTTATCTTTATCTCCTATCCTATATACCAAGCTGTCCCCTTTCCCCCCACCTCTACTCTACCAATTTCTCAAACGAAATCATCATCAATGGCGGGAATTAACGCCGAAGCTGCTAAAGCAATCAACAGAAGAGTGTTTGCTGTTTCTAGGCATCTCATTCCGGTACCGAATCACGCTCACTGCTTTGGCATGTCTGCCTGCAGCTCCGGATTCAACGACACCTACCACCGGGTGCACGGCGCCGTCCCCACTCATATCCCTCCCTGGAAGGCGGCGTTGGACGATTCTGGAAAGGATTTCGTCGACATTATCTATGAGAAAGCATTAGGAGAAGGCATTGCTAAGGTCATCTCACTTCTTCAACTAAAACTGCTATTTTTTAAACTTCGATCGTTGTCACACATTTTTTTATAATTTTATGTATTGACTTATTTATTTCTAGATCACGATTAATAGGCCCGGGAGGAGAAATGCGTTTAGGCCTGAAACTGTGAAGGAGATGATGCGTGCTTTCAATGATGCCAGAGATGATAACTCTATCGGAGTCATCATCCTCACTGGGAAGGTAGCATTGTTTTCCTTTTATTTATGAGACATATCTTGCGATTTCACCAAGTTATTGAAGAGGAGCTAAATGCTTTTGATCTACATTCTGGTAGATTATTATTCACTGGCATCAACTATTTTAATGACTCAATTTGAAAAAATTATAATCTTACTAAAAGGTTAGACTCTCTTTGAAAACGGAAACAATCTTATTTACTTCATGTACTGCTTGAATGAAAGTTAGGTGCTGTTCTGTTGTAGTAATCATCACTATTATGATAGGAACTCATTTCTCTTGATGCAAATTAAACATGTATAGTGCTATGGTGCAGGGCACCAAGGCATTCTGCAGTGGGGGGGATCAAGCACTCAGAGGCAAAGATGGTTACACTGATTATGATAATTTCGGCCGTCTCAACGTGCTAGACCTTCAGGTAGGAGTTTTATCAATTTAAGGCCTGATTTACCAATTCTGTCCACACTTTTCTTCCCAAGACTTGATCATGAGTGAAAAATGCAGGTCCAAATCCGCCGCCTCCCTAAGCCAGTTATAGCAATGGTATAAGTTCTATTTACCTCATTTTACTCCAATATAACATTACAAGTTATTCATTTGTGTTTCTTTGTGAATGATAAGGTTGCAGGTTATGCAGTAGGGGGTGGACATGTTCTTCACATGGTCTGTGATCTAACAATTGCAGCTGATAACGCTGTTTTTGGTCAGACGGGGCCGAAGGTAGTCTTCTGTCGCTTTCTTTAAGATGAGGACGATACTCACAGCCACTATCCGTGAGCACGAACTTGTTCACCTAGTAGATTTACTTGTTCTTGATTCACCTGTTTAGGTTGGAAGCTTCGATGCAGGCTATGGGGCCTCGATAATGTCTCGTTTGGTACTCATACATAATATTTCTTTGCTATATTTTCATGCCAATCTGTGCACTAACAAGAGGGAGTTCATGACCATGTCTGTTTAAATAGGTTGGCCCAAAACGTGCACGTGAAATGTGGTACATGACAAGGTTTTACAATGCTAAGGAAGCAGAGAAAATGGGACTTGTCAACACTGTTGTTCCTGTAAGATTTTCCCCTCAAACATCCTTAAAAAATGCCATGAAAACATGACCCTAAACCTCTGTGTTTGATCAGCTAGAGAAGCTGGAAGAGGAAACAGTAAAATGGTGTAGAGAGATTCTGAGGAATAGTCCAATGGCAATTCGGTTGTGCAAAGCAGCGATCAATGCAGCTGATGATGGCCATGCTGGACTTCAGGTATTCTTGAAAAAATACTGCACTTCTTCTCGAATCACAAATGTTAGTAGCATAGTCCATGTGTGATGCTTATTCTTTGTAGCAAATTGGAGGAGACGCCACACTCTTATTCTATGGGACTGAAGAGGGTAATGAGGGGAAGGACGCGTATTTGGAGCGAAGGAAGCCAGATTTCTCAAGATTTCCTAGGCTTCCATGATGGTAAATGGAGCTCTGTAGCAAAGTTTTTCTTCATGTCTGAGTTGAGAAATAAAAACCTTGGAGTTCTTCGAAGATTTTGAGAAATCCCCCATTTTTATGTGTATAAACTTCTTGTTGGGAAAATGTATTTCTCCCGTTGATATATAGCTCATGAGTCATGAATTAATGTATAAAATGAATTATCAAAAGAATATTCAACATTTTTCAATTTGTAGACCAAGTAAGTCTATGCTTATTAAAGCAAGTGATGTGCGTGTATTTTTAGTAGAAATTATTAGTATAAATAGAATAACACTATATACCACATCATATTATTTTCGAGGGATGGCGCACAATGAGAACCGCCCCTAATTAATAATTTGATTAGTTAAGGATTATTATTCCCTTATAGTTTAACTTTTGTCCTTATAATTATTTTATAATATGATATTTGAAAAATTATAGAAATAGCACGACTAACTTTGTTGATGCATTTATGGCATACATCATTAATTCCTACTTTCAATCGTCATTATTTAATTAATTAATAATTTAATTATTTTAATTAGTACGTACAAGTTGGTTTTGACTTGGAATAGACCTTAATTAATTTTATTCACTTGTGTTTAGAACAATTGTATAAGCATTGTAATTTTTATTCAGAATAATAGTTATCATTTTTGATCATCAAAGATCGAACAAAGAAATTTAAAGATCAAAATTAGAATTCAAGATTTTTGGCCTTGAATATTAACCACTAAGCAACACACCATAGAACAGTGTTATTTTTACCGATATATTTGTCACTTTTATCGACCCGACCTAACCTGATCCGATGGCAACTCGGACTCGGACAGACCTGGTGTGCACGCAAAATAAGTTTGAGCGCACCAGAATTTTGAGTATTTTCAGTAGCTAATCAGCGAAATAAACTCATTAAATAATTTTTCTAGGGGACTCATTTTTATTTTTGAGATTTTTCTAAAGGACTCATTAAGTACTTTATTTCCACCAAAATTGACCAGCCAGCATCAGCTCAGAGGAATCTGACCGTTGGACGGGTGGAGGCAAAATCCAACGTCTGGATGCGAAAGAAGCAGACTATAACACGAGGGGCAATCCCGTAGCTTTAGGTATTTTCCAGTGGCAATTTGGGCATTTCATAAGTAAATGGAGCGCATCCAATATAAATAATCATTGGTTGACGATTCTCAATCCTCCTCCCGAAAATTGTTATTAGTATCTCGCGTTGTTCTCAGGCAGCTCCACATTTCTCTCTCTCGCGCCAGCAGGAACATACTTTCTCTCTCTAGCGCTCTCTCCAAATCTATCGTTGCAAGGTTCGTGACGATCTAGCTACTTCTAATTCTGTTTACGATGCTCTGATTTCGGTTGAATTTTGTGATTTGGTTCGGTTTTTGGCTGCGATGTGCCGCATCTGTGATTTTGATAAAATTGATTTGGAGGAAATGAGTTTTTCGTTCAGATCGAGATGCTTATTGTTGAATTTAGGTCTCCTTTGTGCTGCATTTTCGATATTCTTTGTGTGGTGACCGAGATTTGTTAGGTTTTGGGGGTTGATAGAAGGTGAGATGCATCTGCCTCGGGATCTCGTATATGTTTGGTCGATTTAACGATGTGCTGTTGTGATTTCATCCTGAATCGGTTTCTGATAGTGATCCGATCTGGAATTTTGTTGTTTTCACCACTCCGATCTGATGGATTTGTGTCGTGAATTTCGTAGCTGTGATTTGAGAATCTGGAAATTGTGAAATGATTGTTGATATATGTTGTGGTGGTGGTGCTGCTGGTGCTGGAATTTGATTTTACATTTGATCTTGTGTTGTTTCATTGTAAAGTTAATATTTTTCTAGCTCCAGTAGTTGTAATGTCAGAAGTTTTCTATATGTTTGTTTCCTTGTATTATAGTTTCCCCAGGCTGATCATATAGGTACCTGCATTTCGGAACCTAGGATCACGTTTCAGACCATTGCATATACCTATTAGGCTTCTTGGGATTCAATTCATGAAGTGTGTTTAATACAAATGATGATGTTGATTGAAAAGTACTGCAGATATCTTAATTTTTTGTTAGTAAGAGTATGTCTAAAAGGATTACTAATGGGCATGTATGATGGAATTCAAATAATTTGCTTATATCATGTGTTTGTTATGTATGTCTTGTATTAGTGATTGATAAATGACAAATGGGCATTGATAAGTAGGTACACTGAAATCATATTGCAGTAGCATTTTTGTCTTGTTCTTCTGCAAGAATATAACCACATCTATTCATGGTTTGATATAATATATAAGATTATATGAATATATGCTTGTGTATGTTATATGGCATGACCGGGAAGTTGCATTTTTGCAGAGATCAAAAGCAAGAAAGGGAAATGGGATTGACATTCACAAAGCTTTTTAGCCGGCTTTTTGCCAAGAAGGAGATGCGTATTTTGATGGTTGGTCTTGATGCTGCTGGTAAGACCACCATCTTGTACAAGCTCAAGCTCGGAGAGATTGTTACTACTATTCCTACCATTGGTACGATTCTTTTGTAACTTGGCTCTGTTATTTTTATGTCATATTTAAATTCAACTGGGTTTCCAATTTCATGTATTGAATTTGTTCCCAGTACTCACCTTATTATTGATCTGCAGGCTTATCACTCACCTTTTTTCTTTTCTTTTGCTTCTTGTTGGTCCGCAGGCTTCAATGTGGAGACTGTTGAATACAAGAACATTAGCTTTACCGTGTGGGATGTCGGGGGTCAGGACAAGGTGGGGATTTTTTCTCTCTTGATTAATTGGTAACTTTTATGTCAATAATGAAAAAAATAACCTTCATATCTCCATGGTCTGTTTAGTAATTTTCATTATACAGATTTGTGATTGCTTCTAGTATTGTGTCAAAGTTTCATGCATGTCTTAGTGAATAATGTTGTTTACAACCTTACGTCCTTTTACAGATCCGCCCATTGTGGAGGCACTACTTCCAGAACACTCAGGGTCTCATATTCGTGGTGGACAGCAATGATAGGGATCGTGTTGTGGAGGCAAGGGATGAATTGCATAGGATGTTGAATGAGGTAATATTTATTTTCTTTTTCATTTTATTCATGTCAAATTCAACTTTTACGAAGTGGAAAGAGTGTAAATATATATAAAAAAACAGGTGAATCTTAAAAGTATAGTTATCACCTGCTAATGCTACTACTTAAGCTATCATTTTAGTGTCTTTCTTTGTAAGAATTTTTTTTCAGAACTCTGGTTGGTAATTGTGAATTGTGAAACTTTAATGATAACACATTTCCTCTATCAAGAGGCACATAGTGGGTGTAAAAGTGTTCTGAATAGATGCAGCAGAATTATCACTCTCAGCATATATATTTCCTCATCATTGTTTCTAATTGAGTTTCATATTTGCAAATGGATACACGCATGCATTGGTATTTTGTGTGATTGATATCAATCTTTCATTTTAGCATAAAATTGTTCTTGACCATTGGCTGATTTATTCAGGATGAGCTGCGAGATGCTGTATTACTTGTATTCGCAAACAAACAAGATCTTCCTAATGCAATGAATGCTGCTGAAATCACTGACAAGCTTGGCCTACACTCTCTCAGGCAGCGCCACTGGTATACTTTCTTAACCTGTGAGATCAGACAGTACTTCTCTTGCCAATTTTATGATTTTTACTGAACTTTTTTTTGCTTCCAGGTACATCCAGAGCACTTGTGCCACCTCCGGGGAGGGGCTCTATGAGGGACTCGACTGGCTCTCCAACAACATTGCTAACAAGGCAAGTAGTTAGGTCACATTCGTCACATAACTTTGAAGAGTACCTTCAAACTGAGCTTCGTTATTTAGTTGTTTTGTCATTCTGATTCTGCTAAACTGTCGCAGGCTTAGAGCTTTTCTGGAGCTGTTTATGCGAGAGCTAATACTGGAAACTGTTGAGGTTTTATCTAGTTTTTTCTTAACCATATATTGCTTTGAAACAATGCTGTTTTTTCATTTATGTTTAGCACCTTCAAAATGTCGCTATATCAGACAATGGTTTGTTTTATATGTTTTCCTACATTTGCTTACTTTTGAATGTAAAATTCAGACACAGCCTAGGGTTTTGCATTATTATTTGGTTGCCCACGCTTGTCTTTACATATAAACTGCCTAATATACACGACTTCATCTTAAGTGCAGAAAATGCTTATCGTTACTCCACAATTTTCTTTGAAAAAATATTTCTAGGTGGACGCATTTTATGTGAATTTAAGAATGAATGATTGCAGGATGTTTATTCTTTTTATATTATTAAATCAATATTACATCATTTGGTAAATTAGTGATCATTGATAACTAAATATGATACGAACATGTGAAATTGTTAAAATAAAATCCGTACTAGATTGATTGGTTAGGCCCAGACACGTATCTCAACTCTGTAACCAGGCCAAAACTAACTTCAATATCTCACTGTAGCATCGCATTTCCTATATAATGTCATGAGAGGTTTGAAGGATAACTATCCCTAGGATTCTAATAAATGAATTCGAATGATAAGAAATTCTGTGGCTCTCAATATTTATCGTTCCTCCAAAGGTTAATTCTTAAATTTATGAATTATTTGGAGTGAATTAATAAAATAGATATTTTTAGGTAGTAAAGATAAAAATTAACTAGTAAAGTAGTATAAAAGTTAAAATTTGGGTAATTAATAAATTAAAGTGTTATCTACCCTGATTCACGAGTTTGCTGCAAATACATGAAATACTCCAATATAAAACTCATGAATTGAAGGCTAATCATGCTATTTTACGAGTTTGCAGTTTCAAATTCATGAAATACTCGAATTTAACTGTAAACTCTGGGTTCACTCCTAAATTTTAATACTCAAATGTGAACTCGTAAGTTTGCAGCTATAAACTCTTGAATGAATGTTGAAACTGGGGTACTTCATGACTCTGGAGCTCCAAACTCGTGAGTTTATCCCTCTTTAGGCATTTTCACATTAATTAGAGGCAAAGTTGTACTTTGACCCAGAAAAATGGTATTATTATCCATTTGGTAATATACAGTATTTTATTTTCTTTTAATGGAGTATATATAATCAAGTATATGTAAAAAATGATTTGGCCATAGACATGAAGATCCTAGACGATGTATGAGTTTGTGCATCACCTTTTTGTTTTGTACACTCATAAACAAGTACCTTCCAAAACACATATTGCAAGTGAACCCCACACCACAAGAAAGAACTAAAGATAACCACGTCTACTACTGGACGAGATAACCACTAAAATTAATGGAACAGTGCAACAACTTGTACATATTCCAAACACTTTTATAGAAATTCATTTAAGCATGTCCTCTTGGGAACACCGTTTAAATTAAGGATGCTGTACATCATTTTTTAAAGTGTAGCTTACAACTTTCTGTATTTTCTAGCAGAACTTTTTCTAAGAGGTAATTGTTAGTAGTTTCTCGATAAATATGTGTAGCTAGAGCTTGTTGATTTATACTCACTATATATATATATATATAGGGATTGGTTCAGGTAGGAAAGGTAAATTTCGTAGGAAATAGAAATGAATCTGGACCTTTCATTGAGTTAGATCAATGGTTGAGATTAATACTCAGTCGTGCTAAATGTTTGTGCTGTGTGTGCTACGTGAAGGTTGTGCTAGGTGTTTGTGTTGTTTGTGCTAAGTGTTTGGGATATTTGTGCTAGAAAATTCGTGTTGCGAAATAATGAAATATGTGTTAAACTCACATATTCAAAATCTGTGCTAATTAGTAATACTAATAGTGTTACACATATAAAAGATGTGTTAGACGGAAATATTTTTTCCGATATTCCTATATATATATATATATATATATATGTAAAAAAGAGAGGAACATTGACTTCAATCTCCATTACTGGTACTGCTGTTTTCTTCCCCCGACTTAAAAAATAAAATAAATGAATACAAGAAAATCGAAAAAGGAGACAAAAGATGGTGACTCTGTTTGAGAAATAGGTATTGCAGATGTGAAATTTGGAATGTGGGGCCTACCCAAAGGGACCTATATATTTTGTTTCCTTGTATTGCAGCTTTGAATCCCCCAAAGCTAAGGGAGGAGAACCGAAAGAGGTGGGCATCAGATTCCAGTAACCCATCCTCATTTTTTCCAATTCCTCCAATTTGACTTTCACTATTATATATTTAATTCCTTTTGGACAGATTATTCAAATTTCTGGCTTCAAATGATTGTTTATTCTTAAAATTTTGTATATTTATTTATCAACAGCTCATGAAAATGCCTATTTGGTCCACATGTGTATAGGTTAAGACTTTACATGGCTGTCAAAAAATATCAAAACATAAGTACAAATTTAGGTTTTTTGACAACAAGGTACATATTTATGTAAATGTATGCATTTAAAGAAAGTACAAGAATATGTCACGGTGGCTGCCTCTTGAATTCATGTGAAGTTCGAGAAAGCATACATATATAGAATTAATCAAGGTGGTCTGAGATATTTATCCACGTATGACGCAGCATATTTACATCTAAATTCACCCCTTGGTTATATGTATGAAAAGATATCGAATTTCATATTGGAAACTTATCTTATTAGTTAGTTTTATGAATATAAACTACAGTATATTATATTATTGGAGTTGTGGTGAAGGAGGCTTGAGGACCACCGCATGGTTCCATGAAAATTAGGGTTTGAAATAATTATTTTAAAAAAGTGGGGTTTGACAGATGGCCATTGGCTGCAGCTTCCAACAATTGTACTATTAGTTCTGTGTATCAATTATTTGAGCCATGCAAACCTCTTCTTCTCATCATTGAATTCTCAATTTGTCTTTTGCAGCCCACTTGAGATGGAGATGATGATGATATATTCGAATTCATTTATTTATCGCTTTAGTATAAAGTTTGCATGTATATTCCACCCTTTTCGGTGTAGCCTGTTTTGGTGCCTCCATCCCTCCTTTTCCCTTTGATTTTTATGCAGTTTGAGTTGATAATCTCAATAATAATTTATAAATATATTAGAATAAAAATAACATAAAAAGATCAAGAATCATAATTATGTAGACCAAATGTAAAAGGTGATCATGGACAATGACAAGTGGCATTTCAACCGTTTGTTGATATTAGAAATGTGTCATTCACCTTCTTAAAAGGCTTTATAAGAGTGGAGAGTACTTCAAGTTTATATATTGAGTCAGGACATTTACCAAGTCAATATGGGATAGAAATAGGTGGCTTTAACACGCATATGTGGACTGGAATGAACATCAGACTTCGACACGTCAACAAAGAGATAAAGTCTTTTAAGGGGATAAATGACCCATTTCTTGCATGTTTTGAAACACACAAGTTTCAATTTATACATATATACAAATGTCTCTTGATACATAATTAAGCATATTCTTGTGTAGTACTATTATGCATGTTACTCATTCTCGACAAAATGTTGTTGGACTCGCTCAACTAGTTCCGCCGCCTTCGTCTTCGATTTCAGGTGAACTTGCCATAGCTCCTCTCTTGATCCCTAAATCAAATTAAGTACATGATTTATCTACCTAAGAATATTGACAGTTTCAATTTCAACCATTATTTTCCAAATTAACAAATGTTAATATTTTAGGTCCAAAATTGATAGATAATTCAGTTTTGGAACTTCAAATTGATAGAATTCACTTTGCTACTTCTTCTATTTTCTATCTAAATTGATAGGCTCCTAAATTAGTGGTCCTTGAATGGCAAGCTGGCTGATGAGATCGAATCAGAGATTTCCAGGTAGATTGGACGGTGTAGTGTAACTTTTATTTGGTACAATTAACTTATCGTCTGTATCTTGGCTCAAATCAATTTATGTAAATAAATATAATAATAACTTGCTAGCTACGTACCCATACATATTTAGGGGGCGGCTGGTATGCAAAAATGAAATTAGACAGGAATGGAATGTACTTCGGAATGAAATAACAATAGGAATAGAATGGAATGAAAAATGTGATTCGTATGGCTGGTATGTACATGGAATGAGCGAATAAGAATGGAAATAAGTTATTATTATTATTATTATTATTATTATTATTATTATTATTATTATTAT
>JAYJMF010000044.1:2021970-2032665 GCA_036873715.1 Salvia sclarea | reverse complement strand
ATAACAAACAAAATCATAGATAATATAGTATAAAACTGAACAAACAAATAAACAAATTACACAAACCAAAATGTCAACTGAACCTTCTAAAAGTTAGGTTACCAGATAAGAAATTAAAATATTATAATTACTCAAAAAGTAATGATTATAATAATATTTATTTATTTTTCTTATTTGTTGAGTAAGCACAAGTGCACATGCCCTTTCTCTGCAATTTTAAATTTTAATGCAATAAATTATTTTTAATGAATTTAAATATAAATGACAATGTCAAATATTTCAAAGTTCAATAATATTTTAAGCCTACAATCACCTAAATAATCGTAAAGTAAAAAAGCCCCAACCTTAAAATAAAATTAAAAAATTCAACAGAAGCTGATGTAAATTTAATATAAATATATAAAACTAAAAAATATAATATATAAGGAATAATTTTGCAAAAATATAAATTTAAAATAATTGTGAATAATATTACAAGTCAATTATGGGTAATACATGAATTATGATTTGATAAAGGAATGAAGGAAGGAATGGAATGGGTAATACTATGAGTTTTGAAAGGAATGGCTATTCCCAATGGAGGGGGAATAGTGATTCCAAAGGGAATGGTGATTCCCATAGAAAATTCATACCAAGCAATGGAATGGAATGGAATGGAGATAAGAATCACCATTCTATTCCCACCTCCATTCTATCATACTATTCACCACCTTAATCCTTTGATGCTAAAAATTATACATACAGAGATAAAATACTTGTTCAAGTTTTCAATATACTAGATGGCGCGGTGTAACATTAGAAATTTTATAACACCTTATTGATTACTTTCTAAATAAATAAGTTTAACATAGCTCATTATTGATTACTTTCTAAGTAAATTAATAGTGTTAAACTTGACTTTGTTGACAATAGTCGACTTAACTGGTTCAGGTTTCAATTCTAATCTTATATCAACCATGAAAAGAATGAGGGTAAACTTAATTATATGTGTGCAAATTAATTTGTCAATATTTATTAATGTGAAATTTCTCACACTAATAATACCTCTATTAATAATGTATTGGTGTACTTTTATGAATTTCGTGCAATGTGCGTACTCTCTATTAGTGCATTAAAATATAAAGTTCATGGTGTTTTGTGTTCCCAACTTTAAGCGTTTTCAAAAGGGTAGTGCTATTCGGACATAGTATATCCAGTCATACAAGAAGTTTTTTTTGCAAATCGAACCGATTCAATTTAGAATCGATATATCTAAGGAAGGAAAATTATTATTACTAAAATATTTTTTACATAAATTTATTTTTTATTATTTTATTTTATTTAAAAAAAAGAAATTAATATTTAATATAATATTAAAACTATGCAAGAGATTAATTACATAGAGAAATTCAATTTTAAAATTTTCAATTTCAATTTGAAACCAAATTTTAAATGTGGAAAATGATAGAATTGAAATACAATTAGCACACTAAGTTTTGAACTTAAATTACTAATAATCTATTAAGATTATGCACTAAAATAGTCTTGTATGACTAGCCATAGTATGGCCGAATAGATATATTGTTTTCAAAAATATGTCACAACTTATGTTTATTCATAATATGTCCACATCTTTCAACATTTTTTCATAATAGGTCCCAACTTATGTTTATTCATAATATGTCCTCATCTTTCAGGTTTTTCATAATATGTCCCGCATCATAAAATCTGGCCAGATAAGTCACTATTCGATCCATTGCCAGATTCATGTTGACATTTTTTCCATATCAGCCTATATAATGACTTTGTTTTAACCCCCTCTTCCAAAAAAAATCCACTTAAGTTTGGATTGCCATGGAAAAAAGGTGACATTTTATAGGTTGACACGAAAGAAAGGTTCATGTAAAAATCCGGCGCGGAATGATGACTAAACTCGCCAGATTCTATGATGCGGGACATATTATGGGAAAATGTTGAAAGATGGGGACATATTATGCAAAAATGTAAGTTGATACATATTATAAAGAAAAATGTAAGTTGGGGACATATTTTAGAAAAAAATTGAAAGATAGAGTCATTTTATGAATAAACGTAAATTATGAACATAGTTTTGGGAAATACTTAAAGTTGGGGATACACGAGTTTGGTTCTTGTGAGAATAGTTATGTATTGTGAGATGTGAGAAGTTCGTTGATTTTATGCACTTGTTCATTGAGATAGGTTCGAATCCTGGAGGGGGCGAAATTTTGATTTTTATTTCGCTCATCTTTTGTTCGTTGATTTTATGTGCTTGTTCATTGCTTTTATGCTCTTGTTCGTCATTCTCACTTCTCACGATAAAATCAATTCTCACCAGAGAGCACCCCGGGATACACAACACTATTATATTTCATTTGACACATAAATTATATTTTATTTTCAAGTTCATCAAATTTTCAGCGATTTTGATTTTCTTAATGCAAAAAGGGATGATTTTTTTGTCCGGTGATTCGAATAATGTAAATTTTAAATCCTTAATACTCAATAAGAATTTGAAGTTCTCTGCGAAGATTAGGAATAAAAGAACCTTTGTCTCAGGTGGAATGATTTTAATTTGGGGATAAAAGTTTGTAATTTAATAAAATTTGAATTAAAAAATCTCTTAAAGCAAAATCACCCACGTAATATTGTGGATGCGCATGCGGACTTGGAAATTAGCCGCCAACATGGATGCCACATCAGTTCGAATTTGGCCAGATTGCAAATGATGAAAATAATGAAGAATTTGTAAAGTTTGCGTATTATTTTAAAACTTGAACGTTTATGTACAATATAGAAGTAACCTTGGTTTATAGTGTATGAATTCTAATGCATTTAGTTCTATATACATTATGAAGTAAGGTTCGCTAGCTGTTTTATCTTTTTCGTAATATCCAAACTCAAGCTACACCGATCGATTTGAAGAGGCAATTTATTCATGAAGTGAATATTGACCTCTTTTAACTACTTAATCACTAAGTGAAGCCTAAAGCATGCATGAGTTAGCAGAAAGATTCTATATGTCGGCCAATCTCTATCATGTGGGAAACGGCAGTCACAATTTGACCGTTTAGCAATACATTCTCAACCTACTACTATATACTCCCTCCGTCCCTCAATTATTGGTGCACTTTTCTTTTTGGGATATCCCATCAATTTGGTGCATTTTTTTTGGACATTTTTACCCCACACACAACTTTAAATATAATATATTCTTATCACTACTTTATACAACTTACACTACTTTTTCAACTCTCCTTAATTCCCGTGCCGAAAAGAAGTGTACCAACAATTGAGGGACGATGGAGTAGTAAGCTAAATCTTGTCCATATTCAACATTTTATTCATTTATATATATCAGTTTTGTAATTCTAATAGTCGATTTATGTGTAATTTCACCCCACCCTCCCAACCAACAAAAGTGCTAAATCCGTGTCATTTTCCAAAAGCCAGTCGGGTGTTTCTCATTGGTTATCATATATTAAAAATATAGTAATATATTATCAGAAATAGATGGGGAGCAATTTGACAATTTATTATTTGGCATCGCAACAAAATATTATTTCAATTTTTTGTGTGTGAATTATATGTTTTTGTAACCGAGAAATAAAAAGGCGTGTATAAGATAAATAGTGATAGATCATGTAATTAGTAACCACAGTTGCTGAAGGGGGCCAACCAACCTCCTTAAGGAGAATTCCTTCCAAACAATTCCGTCTTCGTCATCTAGGACCTTCTTTGGAGATTTATAATTATTAGAACATGAGTCTTTTTAATTCTATTTTTCTTTTTTATGTCAAGAGAAAGTTATGACCGCTATCGAAGTGTACTGGATGAATTCAATTTTAATTTGGCCAGTGGTTTGCAAAACCCACAAGAGAAATAAATCACATATGAGGAACATCAAGTACGACAAATTTAATTTAGAAGATGTTGGTGAGATTAGAATTTCAAACTTTGGTCCCAAAAATATATATCCACTTTATCGAGCGGTCTTCCCCAAAGAGACTCTTCTATTTAGGAATGTTAATCGGGCCAACCACCAATCCACATGGTTTCAGATCAGTCTATTCAGTTTTGGGTTATTTTCGTCTTTTCGGTTCCGGTCATTCGGACTTTTTTCTATATCGGGTTAAAATATTCCGGTACTAACTCTTTCAATTTCGGGTTAGCCCGTCAGGTCACAATATTTATCTAAAAATAATACTCCCTTCATTCACAAAAAAATATGCCTAAATTTTCTTTTTTGGGGGGTGTCCACAAAAAATATGCTTATTTTCATTTATAGCAGTAGGACTCACACAACTTTCAATATCAACCACATTTTTTAAGTTACTTTTTCTCCACTCACCCACTACCCACTTTACTATTAAAATCCGTGTCATCCAAAATAGACATATTTTTTATTGACGGAGGAAGTAGTATATATGAATTTTTTATTGATAAATATATTTTTTAACAAAAATTAAATTGCGTTTTCTCAATCAATATATTTAACTTTCCATTATATACAAAAATAAGTAATATTCGACATAAAAATTAATAAATTATTAATTATTTGACACATATTTTATATAAATGATTACTTTTTGTCTGTCCACAAACCATTTCTCACATTTTCCTTTTTCATCCGTCCACAAATTATTTGTCACTTTTCATTTATTGTAACTTTTTAACCCATTTTTTCAACTCATAATACACTTTTTTCGATTCTCAATACATATTTTCCACTAAGTCAATAAAATTATTAAACTCGTGCCGGTCAAAATGTGGCATATGGATCATGGACGGAGGGAGTATCTTTTTTCAATTTTTATGCCATAATATTTTTTATTAGACGCTGAAAAAAAATAAAAACACAATCTACAAACACTAAAACCTTACTACCAAGTCAAAACAATAAAATAGTAATAAAGATTAGATCGGTTAATCAGGCCAAGCTAGCCCACTCGGGCTCGGGCTATTTTCGATTCAGGTAAATCGGTTTTTATTTAATTTCGGGCTAGAATAATATTTCGACCCTAACCCGTCTTTTTTATCGTATTGTTCGGATCAACCCGTCGATTTCAAGCTTTTCTACATCCCTGCTCCTATGTGTGCAATTTAGATTAAGACATGCTATTTACATCAAAATTGTTATTATTCTCCGCCTCAAAACTTTTAGAATAAGCTAAAACCAATTCATCAATATCGAAAGAAAAGAAAAAGATGTATGTATACTGCAAACCTACCAAATACAAGTTAGGGAGAGATGCAAATTAAAGCATATATATGAATTACGTATCTTGAAATTATAAAAATTATTTTGTGTTTAGCTGCTTGTTGCGGAATCATTTTTCATATTTGAAAAGTCTTGAATTTTGGAAAATGGTACAGTTTCTCGGGCGAACTATAACGTAAATAGAAACGTAGAAGATGAGACTACGAAGGGAAATAAAATACGAATAATAAATAGAATCATATGAGCTAGTAGCCGAGTCGATGAGTCCTCTCTCTGCAAGACGAGATATGCCTCGATAGTGCTCTAAGATCAAGAGTATCGTCCCCAAAGATGAGACGACTTCATTTCGACGGTACCTGTTCTATTTATAAGCACTATCCAATGGCATTGGAGCCTGCTTGAGTTAATGGCAGCTTGAATATTGTCATTCATGTTCATTAAGGCTGCAGAGGTTGAGGGAGTTACTCTGGCTGGGAGAATAACATTATCAAGTTATTAGCTATTTCAGTTGGCGTTTGAAATCGAGACGCACTTGGACAAGTGCTTACATAGCTTGAATGTTGTCATTCATGTTCATCAAAACTGCAGAGATTATGGGTGTTATTCTACCATCGTGGCTGGTGCAACAGCCAGGGGTAATTTGGCGGTTTCAGTTGGCGTTTGAAACCGAGACAAATTTGGACAGGTTCTAATGTTGTTGATCCCTCGAGGGACGTACCTGGACGGTCCCTGGTCCAATGACATTCCCAAGATCACCCAAAGATCAATTGCTAAAATTCAACTCCCCGGCTGCAGCCCGAGGGCGTGGCACTCAGCTGAGGTCGAAGCAGGGTGCGGCGGCGCGCGCACAGAGTTTGACAACTCATCACTCGTGCACATAATTAATATAATATTAATAAAGTCCCTCATATGATTAATTAATGATGGCTCATTAATCAATTTGGGAAGACATTAAATTATTCATGGTTATCTCCTTAATCTCATAACTCCAACAACAAATGATAAATTTTAATCCACTAGATTTTACTCACCGAAAATTAATTTTGAAAATATGAATACATGCCACAATCATCTACACGAAATATAGATCGATCTTATATAATTTAATTTCACATATTCTTCAATTCCACAACATTTGAAATCTGGTCAAAGGTCGCTTTGACCTTCACGATTTCAACATTGAATAAAGTTCTTTTTTTATAAACAAATGCATAAATTTTAAGTGACCGTATCACGGAGGACTCGAAAATACTCGAATTAATCTATTAAACACTATATTTTGACAGATCCTTAATAATATATCCCTTCAAAAATAATTACATAAAATTTAAAAATAAACTGAGATAAATATCATACTATCTATTTTTTTTAATAAACGGAGTCATATAGTAGTTGGCAAATTATTTAAAATCTTCTTTCTTTCCCCAAAAACATATCAACCATAACAGTTGCTCTTATTCAAATCATGACCTACTCTTTAAAAAAAAAGATGACATTTTTTTTATTTTATCGGCTAATCCTTCTCGTGTATATATCTCAATTTTATAGAGTTTGGCCGTTTCGAATTTGCGATCCTTCAATAAACTGCTGATAGAATATTTTCTTTCCTCTTTCATTTTTAAATGCACAACATGCAGCACAAAGCCTAGAACATTAACAATTCACTCCCTTTATTAATTTGCTTGGTAAAAGACGGGAAAGAGAGATTGCCGTTGAAAATGACTTATTTTTCGATTTTCAAAATTAAACTTGCCACATAACATTGCATCGCGAACATGAAGTATCTATATTTAGTTAATTTCTAATGTCCTATTTATCTTATAAATAAACACTAGTTGAATCTTATTAGCAAATTTCAAAAATAAATTAATTCAATTTTATAATGTCAAAAAGGGAAAAAAATAAATTAACAAACTTTGTTTCCAAAGTATGAGGCTTTTTACAATTTAAAAAATTAGTTCATTTTATTAACCGGTTCAATTTTATTAGAATTTAATTAATTTTTCTTTTTAATTAATTAATTAAATAAATAAATTCTAATAAAATTAAATCAATTAATAAAATTAAACTGAACTAATTTTTTTAAATACAAAATGCACCCTACTTTATAAGATCACTCTCACTCGTATAATAGTTATACTTTAGAAAAAAGAAAGCTAAATACCACTATGCAAAATATTAAAGGAGAAAAGAACAAATATACAATTTAAAATAGGAAATTGTTCCGGGTCTATCCAGAAAACTCTATAAATAAGTGTTCGATGGTACCTTCCATAGGCTTACCACTCCTCCTTTATTTCTTCTTCTTCTTCTTCTTCTTCACATTCTCTCTCTATCATCATCATCATCATATCCAAAAAGCAATCAATAGGACCCATAGAAATCCCCCACAGCACCACAACCATGGATGGATCTTCACTTGCTTCTCACAATACCACTCCTAAGTCCATCAAGTTCCTCTGTAGCTACGGCGGACGGATTCTCCCCCGCCATTCCGACGGCAAGCTCCGTTATCACGGCGGCGAAACCCGCGTCCTCTCCGTTGACAGCTCGATTTCATTTTCCGGTGAGTACTTCATTCTGTTAATGTCTATATGCTTATCGTCGTTTATTGGAGACATTTATACGAAGCTATAATTATAATTGTGTTTTGTGTAGCTCATTTAGCATAACTTTTTCAGATTTAGGTTTTTTATTTTGGGGAAATTCTAATTTGGCTTTTTCCTTGATGAATTATAGAGCTGTTGGTGAAAATGGGAGAGATGTGCGGATCATCGGTGAGTTTGAGGTGCCAATTGCCCGCGGATGATCTGGACGCTTTGATATCGATAACCTCCGATGAGGATCTCGCTAATCTAATCGAGGAATACGATCATGCCGCGGCGGCTCCGTCGTCGTCGTTCAAGATCAGAGCCTTCCTCTCCGCCCCCAAATCCATCAAAAAGGTGTCTCCGCCTCCTTCCTCCGCCTGCTCCTTCAGCAGCCACGCCTCGACGCCGAAATCCCCCTTCGGGATGTACACCGGCTGCGGCGGCGGTATACCTCCTAGATGCCCGACCTCCGGCGGTGGGCCGTTCAAGCGGATCTCGTCAAAGCCGCCGGCGTATCCTATTATTGGCCAGAAAGTTACCGGGAAAATTCCTCATCAGTTGGTTTATCACTATCAGTATCATCTTGGGGAGCGAAATGGTTACCGCGTCGGTCGTCTCGTCCATAACGGCAACCACTGGCAATAGCCAGAAATCATTATTGGAAATCTTCTTATACTATATACAAGTAGAAAACTATGGTTAAATATGTAGATGTGATGATGTAAGATGCTTCGATACGGATGTAGTATATGATCCAACAAGGGGATCCTATTTTTATTGATCCCGATCTTTCTGCCTAAATTAATGGAACTTTTATGCCCATTTTCGCTCTCCGATCTATAATGAATAATGATGATTGATGCCTATTCAAATACTATCAATTACCAATATACTGAATTTTAACATTATCGTTAATAAATCTTGCCAAGTTTTTACTAATTTTTGTTCACTTCCTCTCAAGGAAGGCTTTTGTTTTCTTTGGGGAGTGTTGTCTTTGCCTGTTTCAAATACAATCAAATACTATTAATTGCAAAATTATATAATAATTATATATGAGTATGAATCTTGCGAATTGTGATCATTAAATGGCCTTACATGAACTCTTTATATGTTATTTTTATTTCTCCTTCCCAAAAAGTTTGTTCTGGCTAGAAAAAAGCTACAGCTTACAAAACCCAAATTTGAATTTTTCATATACTTGTACTCATATTTGACTTTGAATCTAGATATGTATGCATTTTTTGTGGTAATATACAAATAATTTTATGTGAAAATATTTTGATAATACTCCCGTTAGCATCCGAGATTATGTCCGATGGCATATAATTTGCTAGGACTGAATTCAGGTCTTGACGTCCATACTCATTAAAATTAAATAAAATTAGATTTGATAGCTTATTTGTTTGTAATTTTGTTTGTATTTTGAAAATGTTATTATCAATATAGTAGTTTATAAAACCTTTGTGAAACAAAATTGAATCAAAATTGGTACAACCTTTTCTACATTTAATTATCGACCTTAAAATTCTATTTGCTTTGTACTTTTCCTATCAACAAAAATAAAAGTTCTCTAATTAACTGAATGGATTTTATTTTATTGGTCTTAGATTATTTATATATTGAATATATTATGATATTTGATCTCCGGGAATGTTGGTTCATCTCTCCATCTTTGTCCTGAAATTTAATGCGAGGACAAATATATTTATTGATGATACTGAAATTGGGAACCATGGCTAGCTATGATTGGTTGTAGCAATACTAGGACGTATAATATCAAGAAATGGCTCCAGTAGAGAAATTTGAAAGATATGAAACCCTAGTTTGATTGGATAATTTCAGAAAAGCCACGCTGCGAATTGGACTTATTGGACGTGGCCACTGCAAAGCACCAAAAAATTAAACTCATAAAAACTGGGAAGAATTTTCGTGCTTCATGATGGGCCATCATCAACCATGACTGCTCATTCACACCAATTACTACTGTGTTTAGTTATTCTTTTCCATATAGGGATAATTATAGTACAAAATTAAAAAGTTAATCCAATTGATTATTATTTAAATAAAATCTAGTGATGAAATACTGGAATCCGATCTTTGGACTGAAGTGTTTACCTGTTCCACTAAAGATTTGACCATGATTTGGATTAGATATGATAATTGCCTATCTACCGGTTGAAGTTTGAACAAATTATATAATAGAGAAAAAAAAAATCGCATGATCATTGATTACTATATAAATAAATAACTTTAACAAAACTGTTTTTTCTTCCCATGAAAAATTAATGAACAGTGAAAATGAAATAAATGAAAAGGAAAGTGCAAATTGAGGATAAGGTGTCCCACCCATGTGGATCTAATAGGAGTGAAAGGAAAATGAAATTGTCTCTCATATATATTGTTGTCATTTTTCAATGTGACAGAATTTGATTATATATTAGTCTTTCTCAGTATTGTTGTTGCTGTTGCTGTTATATTTAAGGGTAATTATCACTTTAAACTCCAAACTATCTTGTTATTATCAATTATATCCTAAATTATTGAAAATAATTTTTTAAATCCTAAACTATTGAGTTTGTATCAATTGTACCCCGACTCAATTTTCCGGCTTCGAAAAAGTGACATAGCACGCCGGAATGACACGCTGTAATATTTTATTTCCTAAAATCTGACATTGCTTCTTGTTGCCGGCCCCCTTCGACTGCCACTTCTTCCTCGCCTCGTTGGGATCCGGTTTCGCGCAATCAGAGAGCAAATCGATGCCGGAGTTGGAACAGAGCAGCACATTGTCGAACATCTCCAATGGCTTCGATTCGTCGAGATTGTTGGCTAACTGCTTGTTGCTCCGGTGTGATCCTCCGCGCCGCCATCTTCCCTGTGCCGGAG
>JAYJMF010000044.1:2005175-2021870 GCA_036873715.1 Salvia sclarea | reverse complement strand
TAAATAATAAATAATAACGACGGAAATATCCGTCGTAAAATGTAATTAAAAAAGAAAAAAAAATTATATATTAACGACGGACAAGTTCCGTCATTTTTTCTTCCAATTAGAGCGAGGACTAACTTCCGTCGTTAAGTTCGTCGTTGATTATCAACGACGGAAATTTTTCGTCGTTGAAGTGGAAGACGATGACTGGTTCGACGACGGTGGTATTTCCGTCGTTATTCCGTCGTTAAGAATTTTTAACGACGGAATGTTCCGTCGTTATCGCCGTGTTTTTTAGTAGTGATATATATATATCTTGTGGTAGAGGGCATTTTGGATAATTGAATTAATAAATTTTCACAACATGTGGGCGCGAACATAATTAAATTTCCTTAACTTTTTGATAGCTGCGCAGTTGTAATTATTTTGCGCTTAACATTTATATTAGAAATATATGAAAATACGTACATATGGTACATTTAAATTGTACCCTATATATATTATAGATATACACATAATGTGTATACTACATCTAAAGAAAAAGAAAATGAAAAGGAAAAGGAAAAGGCGCATATTTGAAATAGATTAGTTCCCCTTGAGATAATCTGCAGATGACTTAAGAGAAGAAGCATGTGCGTTTTGCATTCCGATTTGCATGTGCCTTCCGACAATCAACCTCCTAAAATAACAGTTTTTAAGCACCTAAATTAATTCAGCTGACAACTTTCTCCCCTCCTAATATATATAGACGCCCTTCACCTCACCCCCATCTCCATTCACATCTAAAAGCCAAGATGGAAAGCAAATACATCCTGGCAGCAGTAGTCTTAGTCCTAATCCCACACAGCATTACCCCAACCACGTCGAAGAAAGCATCGACCAAGTTCATCTTGAAGTCGTGCAACGCGACAACGTACTCCTCCCTGTGCATCAAGACGCTGGTCCCTTACGCGTCGACGGTGGGGACGAACCCCTTGAAGCTGTGCAAGGTGGCCCTGAAGGCGGCGGTGCTGGCCACCTACAACTGCTCCTCCACCGTCACGAAGCTCGCGAAGCAGAAGGGGGTCCCCTCGGCTGAGGCCATGGCTGTCAAGGACTGCATCGGCGACCTCAAGGACGCCGTCACCGAGCTCAAGGACACCCTCGCCGCCATGGGCCACATGAACGACGGCGACCGGGAGTTCCAGTGGGCCAACGCCAAGACATACGCCAGCGCCGCCATCACCGACGCCGAGACCTGCGTCGATGGCTTCCTCGAGAGGAAGGTCAACACCTCCGTCAGGAAGAAGATCAAGACATGTGTCACTGGAGTCGAGAAGCATATGAGCAACGCCTTGGCCCTTATTAACCATCTCTATTAATTCCTCATTTCATTTTCCTATACTAATGTGGAATTTGATGCCATTTTTCATTTTATTTATTTATCTCTGCCACCAATATTAACGAAAAATGGCTTGTTGTGCGCTCTTCGTCCCAAGGTCTAGGTCGGCAGTTAATTAATTTGGCTATGTATTAATCAAGACAATTTTGTGATGTAATCTAAACCAATGTGCCAAATAACACGCTCATATTTCTCTGTCAAGTAAACGCCAACATACAAATAATTAAAGGTTAGGCATCGTAGCCATCTAATTTATTACATTTGGCAGCGATCCATCGGTGGAGGAGGGAGGAGATGGAGGACCATCCATCCCCCCAATTAAAAGAGAATCCGGACCACTTTATGTTTATTTAGGCAAAAGAAAATAATCAAACTGCGATCCATACTTTGAAATTTAATGCATGGGCGAATTAATGAAATCACTACTAGTCCAAACAAAGGGATGGGATCCAGTGTAACATATTTGACGTACTACTTCATGTACCACTTTCGTTTTTTTTTTTTTTTTTAAATATTTTTTCATCAATTTTTTTATTATAATACTATGAACAATATTAAACTTTTATTTTTAAAAAATAAATTTTAAAAATATTATATACCCTTATCAACCCTAAAAATGAATTGTAAACCGCTAAAAGTGAAATTAAATGATAAAATATAATTATACATCCTAAATTAATAGAGCGAACCCTTATTAATAATTATATAATTAAATTAAAATATATAAAATTGAAATTGACGAAAAAATATTTTAAAAAATAAAGAAAAAACGAACGTGGTACATGGAGTGGTACACCAAATGTAGTACGCTGGATCTCATCCCACAAATTATGTATAGTTTTATAAATTTTCTACACGTCATCATTTTAGTCCTTTTTAATCGTAATGGTCTAGAATTGTGCGGATGGGATCCTCTGTGCCAAAATTTTTCATGTGCCACCGTGTGGCACTATCAATTTCACTATCTTTAATAACTTTTTTTTGTAAAATAAAAATTTATTACTCTCTCCGTCTCATTCATAATGTCTCACTTTCCTCTTTTGGTTGTCTCATTCCCTTTTTGGCAAAGAAAATACACATAAAAAGTATGTGGACCCCATGTGGGTCACACCTCCTTATACTCATCACTTTTTTCTCCTTAATTTTTGTGCCCAAAAGTAATGGGACATTATGAATGAGACGAAGGGAGTATTATATAATATATCATGATTAATATTTAATAAAAAATTAGAATTTTAAAAATTAGTATACCATAATTTTGGAATATTTAGGTTAAGATAATACTTATTTTGGTTTATTATTTCAAAATCATGGTATACTATTTTTTAAAATTCTAATTTGATATTGTAAATATTAATCATAATATATTATGTAATAATAAATTTTTATTTTACAAAAAAAAGTTATTAAAAATAGTGAAATTGATAGTGACACACGAAGAATTTGGCATAGAGGATCTCATCCGGGAATTGTGAGCTTCTCGCGTCTCAAAAGAGAGAGAAATAAAACATTAATTTATCCTCTCCCATGAAGAAAAACATATATTTAACCTGACAATTGCAATATATTGACTTAGAGGCAATTCAAATTGTAATTGTAATTGTAATTGTAATTATAATAATAATTAGATTGTGATAGACTTTGTTTTCCTCAAATTAAAATTAAATCATAGTGCATGCTAAAAATTCCCAAGTAATAATTTTAATCAAGACATACGTACGTATTCAATTTGCATGGACATGCATATATAATTGAAGAAACTGCATATATATAATCCACAAGGAAAGAAACAAATTATATAATTATCTGTGATCTACCCATCAATCTACGCCTTGATTCAGTGTATAAAAGCTTCAGCCACGGAACACGCCTGAACGGATCGCTCCGACATACGCTCCGCCTCACCGATGATTCCGGCGCCGACAAGATCCGTATGCTTCTTCAGCTCAAGGGAGCAGGCGGTGAGATCATTCCTTGCGGAATCAATCATTTTCATGACGGCCTCCTTGTGGATGTTGCGCTGCTCGCCCTTGGCGGCGCGCAAGAGGTCGAACTCCCGCGACGCGTTGCGGAGGCTGTCGTCGCTGTTGCCGATATTGCCGAGGCACTGCGTCATGGCGGCGCGCTCCTTCTCCGTCGTCTCCGGCTCGGTGGTCTGCCGCACCATGTAGGCCCTCGTGGATTGCACTTGGGCGAGGCTGGCGGAGATGGCCGCGTACCCCATTTTGTTGGCGTCGTTGTCCACGAACTGGGACGCGTACGGCACCAGCAGCTCCGCGCAGAAGCTCGCGTTCGACGTCTTATCGCACGCGCCCTCCACCCCGCCGTTGGCTTCGACGACCACGGCAGCGGCGTAGATGATGGCCAGGAGCAGCAGCTCTGGATATGTTCCTTTTGCCATTTTTGTTGCGTGCTTCAGATTTTTGCTTCTGCAGTTTCAAAGTCGGGACAATTTCTTCTGCCTATTTATATGGATTCAAATACCGGATCCGTCATTTTCTACGGTTTAAATATGTTTCTGTAAATTGTGTGGGAAAACTAACTTTTCAATCAATTCCACAAATTAACATTCTAAAAAAGTAATACTACTAATTTATTGTGTGCTTTTTAATTCTAACTGGGCTGCCTACAAGCCCAAATTAAAACAACTACCAGGTTAAACGCTTCAGTCCATTGCCTTAGTCCATCCGTAAAGCCCAAACAATGGTTGTCAAAAATCACACTCTTATTTGTTTGTTTATCTTTTAGTTACAAAGGTGACTATTTGTTTATTTTACTCGAATTTATGAGTACTCAAAGTTGCGATTGTAGTTGACTTCATCCAACTTTGTGATGGTTAATTTGGATCAAATCAACCAAAAGAAGTAGACTTTGCATTATAAGGAAACAAATTGTTAGCTATCATTGTTAGTCATAATTCTTCAATTTATTCTACACCTTAATCAATCAATTCAAAAGCACAAGATTATCACCTATGACAAAGGATTAGTGTATCTTCCTCGATCGTTTTAGCTTGTGTTGACAGCACGTGAGTCGTATGGGAACATTCTTTTTATAGCCAAAACATAGATTAGACTTAGCATGCGATGAACGAGTGAACAGAAAATTTGCAATTAATTTATGTTTAATTCATCTGTAAAATATAATAGTCAACAGAAATTTAATGCAAGGTTAACATATATGAGTCGACATTGAAATTTGAAACAAATGAGATGGGTCCACCGTCATTCACATCTGATTTTCTGATTTTCCATATTTACTAGTTCACCGTCATTGACATTAATGGACCTAACTGGACATGTTTGTTTAACGTCAATTCTCACTGTATCAAACACTAAAACTGGTGTAGTTTTCACACTAATCAACTATGGGATGGGATCCCCTATCCCAATTTTTTGGTGTGCCATCATGTGTCACTTTTAATTTTATTAATAACTTTTTTTATAGAATAAAATTTTATTATGACATAATATATCATAATTAATATTTATAATAAAAATTTAGAATTTTAAAAAATCATATACCATGATTTTAAAATATTTAGGTTAAAAAATACTTATTTTGGTTGATTATTCCAAAATCATGGTATATGTATTTTTAAAATTCTAATTTTTTATTATAAATATTAATCACGATATGTTATATCATAATAAAATTTTATTTTATAAAAGAAATTATTAAAAACAGTAAAATTAAGAATGACACATGATGACACACCAAAAATTGGGATAGAGGATCCCATCCGAATAACTATCTACTAAATTGGTTTATCATATTACTAGTGTACGCGGTCTTGTTATGAAATCATTCAAAATCTCTCATGCTATTTCAGAATTTATTACTAACTTCGTGAGATTCTTTGTTATAAAGTCTAGCTTTAAATACCAGTACATATTTTTTCTGCTACTCTATATAATAATATTAACTACAACAAAATTGTCTAGCAATAACATAAGTTGCGACGTCATAAAATTGTGTGACAAAATCTATGTTGTATACTTTTGTGACAAAATTGTTCACTATCTTTAGGTGTCACAAAATTATGTTGTATACTTTAATACACATTCAATGTCACTAAATTAATTTTATGAGACACATAATAGCAACTCGTATATCACAAGATGTGACAATTTCCCAAAGCCGCTATTAATTGTACTTGTTATATATTACTAAAACTATTGTAGCAGAGGAAGCTTGGAACACATGAATGTTTAAAAATAGAATGAATAAGTTAAACAAGTGCAAGTTGAGGGTTGGGTGAAGATATAAAAGGTTTGGAATTGTTTAATAAAGTTTGTGTAGATTTGCAATCTCGAGGAGGTCAAATAAGTGATGTTACGTGTCCCGGGAATCATGGCGGCGTTACGGTGGTCGTTTTCTTTTTTTTGACGGTGGTCGTTAAACAGTTGGGTTCACACCACCACTTCATGAGCCGCATGCAAGCACATACTCTATGACTCTTTCATACCCAATTCTTCCAATTCCACTCCTGATATAACTGTTTTCTTTGCAACTTTGTCTTTTTCTTTTAATGTTATAATAATCCCCAACTGTTTTATCAGAACGCTTTTCTGCAGTCCTAAATTTTACTAACTCTTTACAAATCTACTCAGATCTTTAGTTTGGTGATATAGCTCATCATCTTATTTATTAGGTTTAATGTGCTCAAATGACAAAAACACATTTATTGATATAACAAATTGCAATTTCGTGACTTATGAATTGTGACACTCAAACCGAATCAAGGTGGGCGGCCTATCACATTAAATTACAATAAAATAAAATCCATCATAAGAGTTAAAGCCCGTGACACAATTTATCTACTTTTTTCTTGGTGTGCGGATTCCACGCCAGTACTGCTGCTGCTGCTGCTGCAATCTATTTTAACACACCAACGGCAAATCGCAATAGCTGATCAATTCCAAAACGTATTAATTGCAACAGATTAATTAGCCATTGTCTGTACGGATGTTGCATTCAATTTTACTCCTATTTTTTTTAATTACTACATAGATTTATAGTGTAAGTAACTCTTTTTGTTTTTTTTTTTTGAAACAAATAGTAACTCTTCTTTTCCTTGTCCTTTCAGTTGCAACTAACAATTAGTGCTGGAGTTTAGAGAAGATAAACCTTTCCATTTCACAAGAAGCTACTACAATTTAATTATATTACAACAAAACTTGGTCGACAGCACCAATCAACACTATATTATTATTATACTATAACACGAGAAAAACTAAAAAGGCATGAACAATAAAAGCACTGAAATATTTGTAACATTTTAGACGATGTATATCAATATTTGTCGGCATACTTGTTGCATAGCGCGAGCGCATTGCTGGTGACCTGGGCAACATTTGTCATACGGGCCCTAACGGAATTCTTGATCCGGCCATTCAAGGCCCGGCCCGCGAATCCGTCGGAGCAGGTGGAGTCATCGGTCAATGCGGCGCTGACCCATGTCTGCAGATTGCTCATGTGCCAGACGAACTCGGGGCCCTTGGAGTGGCCCAGATTCTTGATCTCCTTCACCGATTTGGAGAGCCTCTCAACGCTGTCGCTGATCTCCTCCAAGCAGTCCTTGATGGCGGAGCGCTCTCTGGGCTTCAGCCCGTGGAATCTGGTGAGCTTCTCCACGAACGACTTGGTCGACTCCGCCGTCTCCACGCTCACGCTCAGCGCCGTCGTCACCAGCTGCCGCGGGTTCTTGTTGATTGCTGCGGCGTAGCTCGATAAGGATTTCTCGCACACGCTCGGGTATGTCGTCGCGCTGCATGAGCTCTTGATGAAGCTCGCCGCCGGGCTTGAGGCGCCGGCGACGGCGTATACGAGGAGAGAGAGGATAAGTAGGAATGAGAATGTAGGAGCTGCTTCACCCATATTGTTATTAATTTCTGTTTGTGTGTGTTTCAGACACTCACTTATTGTGAGCGTGTATTTATAGACGGATTCTCATCCTTATCTTTATTCTTTCTTTTTACCCACCACAAGTGCCTCAACAACTTGTCGGAATGCCAATTTAAATCTGTAAGATCTTTTTTGAGATATTTTTATCATTTTCAGATTTTTATTATTTCATTAATTTTTGTTTTAATATTGGAACTCGATCCAATAATTCAATGGTACGTGAAATACTTCATTTTTAATTTTAGTGAAATACGTACATTCATTCTCTCTTTAAATTTGATCAAATCATCAAATGCAACTTAAAATTATATACCTAAAAACTTTAGGTGTTGCTTCCGTATATATGTTTAATTTTGTTTTGCAAACAATCATTAACTTTATTGCCTAATTGATTAGACATTTAGAGTGTTCTTTTTTAGAGGGATGAGATCTGGACAGTGTACTACATTTGGGGTACCATTCCCTGTACCACGTTCGTTTTTCTTTATTTTTTTAAATATTTTTTCATCAATTTCAATTTTATATATTTTAGTTTAATTATATAATTATTAATAAGGGCTCGTTTCATTCAGTTAGGGCGTATAATTATTTTTTATCATTTAATTTTACTTTTAGTGGTTTACAATTCATTTTTAGGGTTGATAAATCCAAAATTAGGGTATATAATGTTTTTAAAATTTAATTTTTTGAAATGAAAGTTTAATATTGTTCATAGTATTATAAATAAAAAATTGATAAAAAACTATATAAAAAAATAAAAATTAACAAATATGGTATATGGAATGGTACACCAAATGTGATAATACATTGGATCTCATAAAAGAGGGGGGAAAGGAGGCCATTTAAAAAAACCGTCCAACCTTACTAAAACGATCTTATGAGAATTGAAATTTCCCATAAATTAAAATGTCTGTGATATGTATATTTTCTGTTTTGAGAATGACTTTATTTATATTTACTTCTTATGTTGAGAGATAGTGTATATTAGTTGAATAACTAATTATTCAACTCTGAATATTGATAGTCTTTTCATCAAAGATCCTTGAAGAAGTATTATGACAGTGGTCCACAAGACAATGGGAGCATGTGCGCTGATGCGGTTAGGTCCAATGGGCCCCACGTAGTGGAAATTTCCCTAAAATATACCTGCAATCCGGCACTAATTTATGGTACGATATGGCTAAGTTAATTAATTAATTAAACTTAATAGAGGTAAAGAGTAAGGACTAGTATACTAGAATACTGATAAATCAACATAGTTTATAAACATAATAGGGGTTACTTTTAAAATTGCAAAAGTTCCGGTTCGATTCGCTTATAATTGACCGGTTCGATTTTATTAAAATTTAATTAATTTATTTTTTCTTAAAATTTATTAACCAAATAATAAAAATTATTACTGTATTTATTTATGATATATCGTCGGAATCGAGACTTCTCCGGCCATCGGCGAAATTCGTCCCCGACGCCTTCACCAACGCCACTCGTCGTTGCACCACTACCGCCACTCTGGCGACTCGCCGCCGCACCACCACCACCCGGTGGTGTAACCTACGAGGAATCCGGCCACGCCGTCGACGGCTGCACCACCACCGCCAGTCCCGGCGTCCAACCCCGCCCAGCAGACCTCCCTCGAATGCGCCGGAGGAGTCTGCCACCGGAACTTCCACCGCCGCGACCCCGACGAGGCGCTGCCCCCCATCCCCTCCCTCCGCCGCCCCCGCACTTGAATACCAGCCGCACCACCGCCGTCACCCGCCTTCGCCCCCTTACCGTGGAGCAAAAGCAGAAGCCCTAACACCACCAAAAATTACAGCAAGAGATTACTTCAAGAAATTGCTTGGAGATGGACTTGTTGTGACAGAAGGTGCAAAATGGTCTAAGCTTAGGAAATTGTCTAATCATGCTTTCCATGGAGACTGCCTCAAGGTAATGCAATTTCATCATTTTTAATTGTTCCAGAAGTTAGACACAATTAATTAATCATTCATCATTAATTAGGAGATGGTACATGCAATGACTGCCTGTGTTAAAACCATGCATGAGGAATGCAGGAGTCACCCCGGGAAAGAAATCGAGGTCTACAGCGAATTCAAGCTTCTTAGCTCCGATGTAATTTCTAGAAAAGTTTTTGGAAGCAGCTATTTGGAAGGGAGAAAAATATTTGACATGCTGTCAAAGCTTGGTGTTTTGGTTTCCAGAAATAGGCTTAAGATCAGATTTTTTGGCCTTGGGTATGTATGTATATGTTGCTTCTCTACTCTCTCCCATATGCAGTTTATCTTAAGCTATATTTCCACACTGCAGAAAATTTATAAGAACAGAGGATGACATGGAAGCAGACAAAAGCGAGCAGCTGCTTCATGATTCCATCATGGAAATAGTTAAAAAGAGACAGTTGGAAGTTCAAAGTGGCAAAGCAGAGAGTTTGGGTAGTGATTTTCTAGGATCACTCCTAAAATGCCACCACCACGATGATCCGAGAAACCAGATATCAGCAGCTGAAATCATTGATGAATGCAAAACCTTGTATTTTGCCGGACAGGAAACAACATTCAGCTTACTAACATGGACCACATTTCTCCTTGCAATCCACACAGACTGGCAAAAGAGAGCCAGAGAAGAGGTGTTGCGCCTTTTCGCTCACCAAAACCCCGATTCAGAAGGCCTTGCCAGATTGAAGACTGTAAGAAATGATATTTATCTCCCAAATATATACATGTAAATGTTTATCCGTTTGTTCATGCCATGTGCAGATTAACATGATTTTGTACGAAACGTTGAGGCTATACAGCCCTCTCACTCTTATTTTAAGGAGCATCAGCCGCAGAGTGAAGTTGGGGAAGTATGAGTTCCCTGCAGCTGTGAAGCTGGCAATTCCGCCTCTAGCCCTGCACCGGAATACTGAGATATGGGGGCGAGATGCTCACCTTTTTAAACCGGAGAGATTTGGTGAAGGGGTGGCTAAGGCCACCAATGGGAATGCCACGGCCTTCCTGGCATTCGGGTTTGGTCCGCGAACTTGTGTAGGCCTCAACTTCGCCTTTAGTGAGGCCAAGATAGCACTCTCAATGATGCTTCAACGCTATAACTTCACCCTCGCACCGGACTATATCCACTCGCCTTCCATATACCTCAGTGTCCGGCCCCAGCATGGAGTAGGGATCTTGCTTCACCCACTGCCGCTGTAAAACATCACTCATCTTGTCTAGTTTGCATTTCTGTCTGCATAAATAATACCGTATTGCTTTTCAGAAAATGTGCTCTTTTGTCTGAAGTTGGTTTAATTATACAAACCTGTCTTTGTTCTAATAAAATGTAATGGTAGATTGTTCTAATAAAATGAAGAAATATCAATGTACTATTTTTATCTACTTTTCTCCTACACAAATTAATCTGCCCAAATCTTTCAATAGATTTCAGTCTCAATTGTTGATAGAAGACATGATTCCCCTATTAGCTGTGTGTGACCTTTATTCCGTTGATAATTCCTTCAATAATCTTTTACAAATTATGTTGGATTCCTCTTCGCCTTCAACGTTTGGTGGAATTCAGATGGCAATGGCAACACCAAAGATAAAGCAGCACACAAATTATCCTTCAACGCCAATTCATGTCATACTCATCGCTATTCAGCTGCAGCATGGACTTCAGATCTTTCTTCACCCATTACGATTTATGATTCAAGTGTCATAATTTTATTAACAAGAACTACTTTCTTTATACTTTTGAATCCATCCTTCTCTTTTTGGAACACATACATTTCGAGAATTCCCTTCAACGTGCATAAGCTGCAATGGCATTGGTAAAACGCACGCATACAAAATCCAAGAAATACAATTATGTCAATATAAATAATTGAGAGCAATATATTTTCAATTACACGTGGATGTTGGGACACGAGCCAAAAAATCAAACAATTAACTTCTGTTTTCCACTAAATTTTCAATATCTTGCCTTTCCGAATTGTTCTACGAGATTGCGAGTATCTCTACATAATCCAGGCATAAATGACTGGTTGACAAAATAATTACAGGAAAAATATAATCTAAAGGAAAAAGATCATCGCAGGCTGCGAAACGCAACGAATCTCAGCAATCAATGATGTTTTTTTACCCCGGTAAGTTAGATTGACTACTAAATCTTAAAAGTGCAGAACATTGTACCCATGGAATCCTTAGCAACTTGAAGCGCCTGCAATTCAAGGTGCTAAATATTACAGTGAGAGTACAAAACTGGTAGTCACTGAAATTGTCATAAAGGTAGAGGGAATTTCTCCTTCATGCGATTAATAAGCTTAAACTTTTCTTCAGCTTCAACCAGCTTACGGATATCAGATCGTGACGCTCGATCTGGATGAAAGGTCAGCAAGGCTTTTTTGTAAGCTGCCTGTACCTGAAAATATCATCAATTTCAATCGACTGTTATAAATGCCCCATTTGCATATACTTAATGTTAGACATAGAAAGTTCAGCATTTGCTTAACAAACTGAGCACAATCGTGGAGTTCTCACTATTTTATTCAAGTTCCTTTCAAGTGCCACTAAGTGAAGCATATAGAACCCATCGTACATGAATATCTTATGGAGTCACAATAAGTTCCCCGACTACCCCAACCACCCAGAGGTATATCACCAGAAACAGGCAGCATAACCTAAAAGAAAAGAAGCCTGGGTATGGGATGCACCTCCTATAGGCCATTCCAGGGTGTCGAAGAATCCCAAAATGTGAGTGGTTAAGTAAGAATAGAAATTAATCTATAGTTAGCATGTAGACAAACTGAAAAATGGCAGTTTTCTTTTCTTTCTCCAAAGAGTAGAAAATAATGTGAAAACATCAATGTTGAGCTGATTTCAGCAAACCTCTTGTGGGGATGGATTTGGCCAACTGCCCACCCCGATTCCCAGAAAATGCAACAGAGAAGCCATATTCTGGCACCCAACTTCAATTTTCTTGAGCTGATTTCGGACTTCAGCACGAATGGTATCCTTCAAGTTCATATTTTCCTCATCCTAAAAGTTCAACAGAAAAATTCAATCAATAAATACTTCAAGAGAGTATGCAGCAGTAATGTATGCAACTCCACACACCTTCTTCTTAATACTCCGCATTTCCTCCAAGCGTTGCTTCTGTCTTTTTTCCATATCCAACAAACGCATGCTTTCAGCTTTTCTTCTCTTCCGCAATCGCCGTTCATTTTGTGCTTCCTCAGCCTAAAAGCAAACCCAAGCACATGATATACAATTTTTTTTACAAAGAATAAAAATCCCGACACTCAAGTCCATTACTAATCCAAACAGGCACATATTAAACAGCTTCATAGCAATCTTTACAAGAAAAAAATCTAAGCAGGTACTATAATTTTTACAACCACTTTCTTAGAAATGCGCCAAGCAGAAATGTGTAGATTGTAAACCTGGAGCAGCAGTGCTTGCTGTCGGGAAGCCCATTCTTCCTCCATCGCCCTCTTGTATTCATCTGTTTCCTTGAGCTTTTCGCGTTCACTAATTAAACAGTCATCCTCAAGAGCCGAACTGCATACAACATTTGTTTGTGGCTGACCATCCTTATTATCATCTTTACAATTTACCTTGTCTCCAGCAGTAGACATGGGATGATTGAAATTATCATTTGGCTCCTCATGGAAAGGAAAGTTAGAGGAAGCTGAATGTTTCCTTCTTTCAATGTGACTGCTGGAACTTCCTGGCTCGCAATCCGTGCAAGCAGCCTGCTGATTATGGCTTGAAGGGCAACATTTGGCCTGAGATTTAGATTTTCCATGTGCACAATATTCTCGATCATTTACAGCATTATCAGATAAATGAGGGCAGCCAAAATCATCTTTTTCTGTTCTAAAAGGAGAAGAACCAACATTTTCACTATTGGATTTTCCTGTAGCGTGGAAAATTAAGGCCTCATCATGGTGCTTAGTAGCTATGTTTGATTGACTTGAGGTACTATCATGACCCCTAATACCTGAATGAACATTGTGATTATCTTTCCGTCTCCTGGAGACAGCTTTTTCCCACAACTCTTGAAACTTTCCAGAAAAATCTTCCACTAACTCGCAGTCAGGATAATTGCTACCAGATAAATCACACTCTGAGTCAGAATCTAAACCATAGCGGTTACTTGTCGAAGCTTTCCCAGAGTATGTACGCTTACATTTTGATAACCTAACTGGTGTTAAACTGTCTTGAACAAATTGGCAATCTTCATCAGAAATATCCGTGGAATCTGCAAATTCCTCAGCGACACGAAAAGATTCTCTATTTAAAGAGGTACTGGCAGAGAAATTGACATTTTTTGCACCAAACTGGTAGCTACTATCAGGGGTCTCATCATCATCAATGTTTATTACATTCCTAAACGACCACTTCTTATCTTTCTTGAGCATGTGTGACTCTTTGTTTCTCTTTGGCAGAGATTCAGGAATGTCAATGATAACAACATTGTCATGATTCTCAGAATCAACATCTATCAGTATAACCTTATCAGCTTCCTTGTTATTCCTGCACCTTCTCAATGTTTTCTTTCCCGAGCGAGGTCTAGGATGCGAATGACCTATGGATATTCCACTCATCTCCAACTGCATGCAGAGACAAGTAGTTAACTAGCCATTCAAAGGAAGAAACAAAAAACAAAGTAACATTCAAGATAATCAAGAAATCACTGCTACCAAATTGACTGACTCATTATTACAAGACATTAGACAAGGGAAAGATAGACAATTGCAATAACCAAACAAGTACCCAAAAAGCCATTACTGAGTCCAGAAAAAACTTAAGCATAACAATTTAAAGGACTTTCTGTACACATGTGGAGAAAACTAAGTGACCAATAAATGAATTATTCAATATGAATTCTAACATTAATAGGAAAAACAAATATTCGACTAATTTTGAAGCACAAACGGAGTTCTAGCCACGACTATCCTAATGAATGTGTTATAGGGATTTGGCACTGTCACGACACACAATTCACTTCAGCAGAAAAACCCACTTGTATAGCTTATAATCTGCTACGTGAAAAAGCACTTCATGCATAGCTTGTCAACAAAATCTCTGCATCGCACACCAAATACATCTACACTAAAACTCTAAGCATGCAGAGAGACGCACACAGTGGTATATCCACAAAAGGGCCAAAGAAGATTCTGACTCCATGCCCCTACTGAATAATTGAAATTTAAGAATTCCGGTTCATAAATCACCGCCAATAATCGGAAGCTTTAAACCCTAATCAGTTCTAGATAAATATCAGAAATTCCGCATTACATAACACCCGCTTAGCATATCACAGCGACCAAAAGCCCTAATCAAAACTTACGATCATACAAAATATTATACAGGAAAAACCAATCAAAATTCGAACTAATACCTGATGTAAGAGCGAATGCTTTCGGAGACTATGGAACAAGGGATATCCGAAATAAACGCTATAACTAACAAATAGAGAGAGGGGAAACTGCTCGATGGAAATTATTAATTCGAATTCCAAAAAATGGAATCCAGAAAAAGAGGGGTTTTGAGAGTGGCGTGAGAGATTTTGGTTAGGTTCGTGGAGTGGACAAAGTAATAGATTAGGTGCATATCAGCCATTGATCTATTTTCTATGACGAATCGATTCATTGGATAATAGACCGTTGATTAGGTTCCCACTCCACCGCAAATTGTCAACGAATTTACTTATATGTGGTTTGGATTCTGTACTGGAAAATTCAATATATGGTTGCAATTTGAAAAAAGTTTAAATGCATAATATTCCTTATCAATAGTCTATACTATAATTTAAAAACAATTACCCATTTCACGCTAATTTTGTGATTTCTTTAAAATTAATACTACTAGTGTATTATATATGTATATAATTAAATTATACATTAGTTTAATTAAGTTACAATGCTTCTTTTCCGGATAGTTGGAGAAAACGAAAGTTTTTATTTTATAAAAATTCATTGTTTCTTAAAATATTTATATTTCATTGTTAATAAGAATAATATGCAATATATGACTTAAGAACTATATTACGAGCTTTAATTGGATATATAATATGTAAAAGTTAGATTTAGAATTGACAAAGTTAGAGTACGAACAAACCCAACCCGTGCCAGCAGAACGTCTCAAATAGAGCCCGCCAAAGCCAAAAGATGAAGTCATGTCGGCAGAACGGAGAGAGAGTTCGGTCTCGAGCCCCTCGAAAGCCGTCCCATTCAAGCAAGCTATAAACGGACATCCTCCTCACTTGTAACTTGTCAGAAAAGGACGGTTTACTGTGGTTAAGACATCCTCGTCAGGCTTAAGGAATGTCTTTGTCACAGAAAACCAAGATGAGTCTCGTCGGAAGGACCGAAATGCCCCCTCAGTCTGGGCCTCGAAAAGACTATAATACTCTTGTTAGTGCCATTATTATACAGAGGCCTTGAGCAATCAATGTAAAAAGGTTAGTTGGATCCTCATTGAATATACAAGCCCCACAAACCATTAATACTTATTCTCTCGACAAATATTCGATTTCAACATCCATTTAAGCCTATAAATCATACCTTGAAGGGCTTTTAACATCTCTTGATCTTCGAAGTTGTTAACGGACTCATCATATAATTTCACAGCAAATTTTATATATATTTGCACATTCTTTTGAGTTTTTCTTTACACAACGCCGCTAATAATTTACGTTTTTGTACATTTTTTAATAATTCCATCCTATATGTATGTGATCTATTCTTATTTTCTTCTAATTATTAATAATTCCAGCTTTCTATTATTATATCTTTCATGAAGGATTAAATTTCAATTGCGGATACCTCTTAGTTGATTAAAAGATTATTTTTATTATTTAATTAAATTACACTTTTATGGAATAAAAAAAATGTATATGACATGATAGGGTGGGTTATGGTGAGAAATCTCTTAGTGTAGGAATACAGGAAAAAAAATCGTCTAACACATTTTTCATATGTGCGTAGCACATTAGTATTACTAATTAGCACAAATTTTACATAGTTAATGAGTTTATCACATATTTCATTATTTCGTAGCACGAATTTTCTAGCACAAATATCACAAACACTTAGCACAAATAGCACAAACACCTAGCACAACCTTCGCGTAGCACACACAAAACAAACACTTAGCAGAACTGAGTATTAATCTCAACCATTGATCTAACTCAATGAAAGACTCAGATTCATTCCTATTTCCTACGAAATTTACCTTTCCTACCCGAACCAATCCTTGACATAATATATTAAAGGGTAAAGGTGCAATACACCCTTAGACGTTTTTGTGAAGTGCAAATACATCCCTAACGTTTGATTTGGATCAATTGCACCCTCAACGTTTGAAATCCGGGCAAAAGGGCCCCTACCTTTTAACGGAAAGTTAACGGTATTAAAAAAATAGATTTTTATTTTATTTATT
>JAYJMF010000044.1:1956398-1972196 GCA_036873715.1 Salvia sclarea | reverse complement strand
TATATATATATCGTAGGTCTTACCCCACATGTTCTACAATACAATGCAAAATAGAGTTGCAACTCAGAATTATATATATTGATTATACACTGAAGGAAGGTGCATTTCCAATCAATCCTTTGTTGCAATTTTCTGGTTAAACTAGTATCTTTTGGGTAGTGAAATTCTTCGTTACATTGTTTATATACACAAATATGGATTCTTAGCATTATAGCATATGAAGAGTGCACATATATTGTACAACTGATATCTCTTGATAATAATGCACTTAAACATTACAATTCTGTTCTTTCTCTCTCTCACACACACTCTATTTATTTACTTACAAGACTTCTTTTTCATTCTTTTGGTTGCAATCTGTACAGTTACAAGATATTGAATTCCTAGTTATTTCCTTAGACTTCATTGAAGACATAATTGGAGAACCAGAACAGTCAAGAGATGTTTTCACTGTTTTATGGACTCTGGAAGTACATGTTCACCAAGATGGAGTTCCATGTTCTCATTCTTGGAATTGACAAAGCTGGCAAAACAGTAAATTGCTAAACTGCTTTCTATGTTTTGCTATAATTTTCCTTGTTTCTCATGACGTCTAGTACTCAGATCCATAATTGTTTATGGATATTTGAAGTTTTATAGTACATAACTAATGAATCAAGTTTATATTCATATTCAAATCATTGTTTGAGCTGATTCAGATTTCTGTTTCTTAGACTTTACTGGAGAAAGTGAAGTCACAGTACTCAAACTTGGAAGGCCTTCCACCTGACCGAATTGTTCCAACTGTGGGACTCAATATTGGTCGTGTTGAAGTGTCAAACACAAAACTCGTATTCTGGGACCTGGGAGGTCAGGTTTGAAATGTACTCTAGCTTTCTGCATTAATCAATAATACAAGAACGTCAGTTCCCTTTGGCTACTGGCAGCATCATTCTAATTGTTGCTTCATCAATGTTTGTGCCCTATCAAATGATTCTCAACACGTGTGTTGAGAGGGGTATTGACGATTGCTTCTCAGCATGCCTCTTACAGGCTTGTTCATTATTTCCTCTCTTTTTGTGAGAAGATGTCGACTGATTAGATAATTCTGTTGTTTCATCAGCCTGGTCTTCGCTCCATTTGGGAAAAGTATTATGAAGAGGCACATGCTGTTGTTTATGTGATTGATGCTGCTTGTCCATCCCGTTTTGAAGATTCAAAATCTGCTCTTGGTAATGTTTATTTTTTGGAAGAATTTATAATACTGCATTATGATAATTCTTGTTGCTGTTCCTGGTGTTTCTTTGCTGTATTCTGAAGGCATAACTTCAATCTGGTTTGCAGAAAAGGTTCTTCGGCATGAGGATTTGCAAGGAGCTCCACTTCTGATATTAGCAAATAAGCAGGTAATTTTCTTTTCCATCCCGAACAGGGATGTCCCGGATTGTGAAAGATGTATCAAGCACATTGAATGCGTAAAATATCCACAACTTAAAAGGACGTAATATAGTTTTAACCACTATTATTTTCTGTAATTTGCTTCTTGTCTTAGTATAATTCTAGATATTGTTAAGTCCTTTTGTTTTGTGTTATGCAATAATGGCCACATACCTTACCAGACCATCCATCTAATCCTGAATGCTATACCACAAACCAAATTGTACCCTGCAGGATCTCGACGATGCTGTAACTGCTGATGAACTTGCTCGATATCTGGACTTCAAAAAATTGAATGAAAGAGTTTATGCATTCCAAGCAGTTTCAGCAACTGATGGGTAAACACATTCTTTTGTTTATACGTGTTTGGTAAGCGACCAATGCAAAGTGGCTGAATTAGTTGAGACGGGTATGACAATTTATGGGTTTGACTGCAGGCTTGGAATTAAAGAAAGTGTAAACTGGCTAGTAGATGCTATGGAGAGAAGCAAACGAACAGATACATTGCGAGTTCGTGCTGGATCCAGTGTTGTCTAGAACTGATAATGCTATAGCGACCTTATCATAGATTTATAATATATATTTTTGTATGCAAATCAGGGTTCAATTTTTTATATGTATTTTGTGACGTTGGACCGGCATCAGTTATAGTTTGCCTGTGGCAAATTGGCTCACCATTCTTGATTTTATACCTGCATTTCGCCTTAACTACATTACCATTAAGAACATTTGTCATGATTATTCTGGACCATGTAATTTAAAGTCGGGTAATTTAATTGTACAACTGCATTTAGAAGGCTAATTTTTAAACGAGACTAGGGAAGTCTAATAAGCTGCTGCAGAAAATCACTAGAAATTCCAAGTGATTTTAGACAAGGGCATCAAAACAGACAGACCATCTATATCTAGACCTAAAAACTACAGCTTCAAACTGGAACAAGGTTCGAAATTGTCATTTGGTAATGCTATTACATCGACTGGTTCCTGATGAGCTAAGAGGCTGCTGGAATGCAATCTGAAGATGAGAGCCATCCTCCACCGGAATCTCACTGGTAAGCATCTTCACCGCGAATTCGAAACAAGGATCGGTCCAGATATCACTGAAAGGAAGCACGGAAGAGGGAGCTTGAATGGGCGAAGCCTCGTGCATCTTGTTCACGTCTTCTAGAGAGATTGTACCGGTGAGAGTTTTGATGGCAAACTCGATGCATGGATCCATAAATATATCATTCCCTGAAGATTTGAGCTTCTCTTCATCACATTCGATTTTGGGCTCTTCAGCAGACGAAAGATCCGCCAGTGGTAAGTTGGTGGAAGTTTCTTTCTGCTTGTCAACATTTTCAGAGCTTTTCACCTCTGTTTTACCCGACAGCTTGGATTTGCCGATGCTATCAACTTCCAACGGTGGATCTGCTTCAACCCGAGCAAGTCGTTTTGAAGTTCTACGAGGCAACCCATTCATCCATTTGCTATTTTTCTTTCTTTTCTTCCGGAATGATGGCTTCTCCTCATCTTCTGCCATAGATCCATTTTTTTTCTCTATTTGTGCAGAAGCATCTGCTTCTGGTGGATTAATGCTTTCAGCTGTGGCACCACATGACACCAAAAAATAACTTTGAATGTCCATGTAAACATAAATCAAAATTTGCAGATTTTATACAAGAAACACGCTGGACCTGACTTTACGCTTTCATTCCCAGAGGATCTCTTGTCAATAGGGTCATCCTCGCTACACTCTTCTTTTCGGGAATTGATTGTCTCAAGGTAGCGTTCAACTTCTTGCATAGAGCAGAAGCGACGCCCACTCACAGGGTCGATGTAAAACTGCAGAAACAAAGTATATGTAAGTGAAATTAGACAAAAGAGATAAGGGGGATAATTAGGAAGTGTCTAGCCAAGAGGCAAGAAAACCAGACAGCAGAACAAGCAAAGATGAAAGGGAGTTGAAGTAAGGCAATGATGTAAGGAATTGAGGATTACCGCGTCTCTCCTGGTCTTGCCACCCTTCTGTGTGGTCCTCACATCCTTGATCCACCCTGAAGGTAATCTTTCTGTGACACTCTTTTTCATGTCCACCTGCAAACATTGCAAAGCTCTTCTCAATCTCCCTTGTTGGGTGGGACAAACAGAACCTTTCTAGTTAGTTTCTCTACCTTATTCAGCTCCCTGACTTTGAGACCTTTCTCACCATTCTTGAGATGCCGAAGCACCTCCGGCTTGGAGTTGAATCTCAGCTCATTTGATGGATCCACATAATACTAGGCATGTCCGAACAGAATAATCAGAACAAATATTTAACACCACAAAAAACTTACAACGACCAAAGATTCGAGGCTTTTTCATCTTTCGTTTCTTTTATCTGCAAATTGAAGATCAAGTCTTCATATTCTTCTAATTTATTGTTTCTGAAACTTGTCATAACATAAATCAGAAGTAGAAACATAGTAGTATTCATTCCTAAAGGCTTAAATTTTGATTTATCAGACGTTCATTACTAAACAAATGCTTCTCAACATTACGTCTTCCAAATAATCATCTCATGTCTCCACCCAAATCACATACTAACCATGAATTCATGAAGCTGAGAGGAGGAGAAAGAGTTAATTAATTTACCTTATCTTTTTTCCCAGAACTCCGAACTCTTACACAAACTTTCCAGTCTGCCGGCAGCCACTCCGGGCGTTCACCGTCCATTTCACCAAAATTGTTCCGATTTGCACTAGTTTATGAGTTGTGTTTTCTTTTCCCCCAAAAAAGAGAGAATTTTTAGGGGAAAACACACACACAATCCCTTCTCACATGCTTCTACCCTTAATGATAGCGTGAATCCTAATCTTGAAGCAAAACGAGGAGTGAAGAAAGGTAAAGTTGGGGAAGAGAGAAAAGAAAGGAAAAAAGGGTGAAGAGCAGAGTGTATTAATTGGGGCGGTAAGAAGCGGACAAATCGCATTCACGGCCACTTTGTGCGCTTGCATTGCAAGAGCAAACACAAAGTTGGATCCCCAGACCAAGTGGGTTTCAATCAATTCTAGAAAATACTCAACCACTGCTGCTTTTCATTCAAGCATCATTTTGGTATTTTCTTCCCCCCCTTTTCTTGGTTTTTTATATAGTAGTATTTGAATCCACTTTGACCGCAACCCATATCACCTCACATGTCACACGCCCTGCTTTAGGCATAGCAGTTTTGTTAGGTATTTCCCACCAAGAGAGAGGAGAGAGGGGTCCATCTCGAGATGCTCTTTTTTAAACCCTTTACAGTGGTTTCAGCAGACCACAATTACTAACCGTGAATTCTTCTTCATCTGTCTGTTGAAGCCCCCTCAACAAAGCAGAGCCTTCTAATCTGCGGCAGTCCTCAACGCAATATCAATATCAGTTTTCTTAAAACATAAAAACTGAAGCTATTTTTCCCTTTTTCGACTAATCATTTGGTCTTGACAACCAGCGGTTATTCAGAGTCAGATTTCGATTTGCCTGAAATTGCAGAACCCCTTTTTTAGGATTCGCAGGACCTGGTTTTATTCTAAGAACTGTGTGCTATCAAGCTTGATTAATTCCAATTCCGCATGATATAACATTCGCGTTAATGAAAAGAAGGAAAAGCTATTTTACTCAAATAGTAACTTATAGTATGTCACAAAATGAGGCAATGGAAAATTTGGAAGTAAACATTCGTGTATATTTCATACTAACCATTACACAACGTTTCGCATGTGCAAAACTATGATTCTTCACCATTTATTTAAGAAATGGATCTACTTCAGCAGCATACAATGAAATAAGAAAAGGAAAAAAAAAAAAAAAAAATCTGTATAAATACTAGTTGTGTTGTATTCTTGAATATCCGAACATATAGAGGTTCGTGTTTGATCAGTTGTGGAGTGGATTGGGTCCACAAGGAACGAGCCTTCGTGACACGACGTGCAACTTCTTGCCCTCGCGACTCTCCTCCCATCCCGTGTAACGAGGAACTGCAGAGAAATGCCGAAGAAAAGCAGAATAGAATTTGGCTATCACTCTCGCTTCATTTGCAGCATGCTTAATGTGTCTGCAACTTGAGAGATGCACCTGCAGTGCTGATATTACGATGAATATCATAAACAAGAATGAAGTTGTTTGGATTCTCATATCTGAATCGGTTTTATAAAGGGAGATCTTGTGTAAAGGATGATACCAAATTAAGATGAGTTGTGTTGTTTTTCAAGAGCTACTTATAGTAAAAGAAATCCCATTTTTCGGATTATATATTGCACAAAGTCAGAGACAGGGGTGAGAAGCAACTTCTCTACGCGTGACACAGTGTTGCTATCTGATCTAATTCAACAAAAATATATACTGCTTTCACGTCGAGAACTGACCTTGCATTTTGCTTAAACAATTAGTTGACTTGTTGTTTTCCACATTGTATCTGGACTAGGCATTTTTTAAAGAAGCTAGCTTTCTGAGAACTATATTACTACTACTATTATTTGGATTCCTTTCATCATAACCTCAAAGAAATGTAGTTAGCTAGTGCGCACTTCTTCAAATATAATGCTACTATACTGATTAGAAGGAATACCTATCCACCTTTAATCAAACATTCTTTCTCATGAGATTTATTATATTTTAGGGGAATATATCAGTAGATTGAAAAACACAACCTCAAATTTATGGATAGTGTGTGTTGGGGTCAACTCTAACAGCATTGCAGGCGGCACCATAAATAAATATATAGCATAGTAATGTAAGACTTTTCCTAATGGCATTTTCTGTGCAAATTTTGTGGCTATCCATTTGTCAATTCAACTTTGCAGTGGTATTAAATTCTGTTGGGAATTTTATTCTTTCACTATTGTCTTAGGCACGGAAGCGAATTAAGAGGGCAGTCGACTCAGTGGGCTCACAGCCCGTGAGCTAGGCCGATCAGCTTCGAGTGTGAGGCCGTCAGCTTGTTTAATCATACGTTGTTTACTCCTATTAGAAAGGGAATTTGATCAATACTTAGAAGGAACCTATGAAAACAAGTGGTTGACATTTAGTTTCCTTGAACCAACAAACGAATTAATGCCGCCTTAATTTGTTTATCTTCAGCTTCACGTTTTACTTTTTGTATGGTGAAGATATGAGGATATTACTTGGTCAACTCATAATCTTGTGACTACTAACTACGAGGTTTGGTAATGTGATACAAAAATAATATGGAGGTCATTTTCTTTTAGGAGTTGTACCATTAATTGCATCTGGTACGGATATTGAAACAATATTAATAAATTAAACTTGGTTTGTTTGTCATCACTCAACAACATGTATATGATGTCTCAGTTGTATGATTAAGTATATGATAGTTTGCTAGAGGCAGAAAACGCAATCACAACTAATGTTTTCGATATTCAAGAAATTCCATGAACAAGTAGTCAAAAACTAGAATCTCCATATATAACAGAAGAGTGGAGAAAAGGTTATTTAAAGGAAGTGAAAACATCCTCCAAATTGAAATCCCTAGAAATTCCATGAACGACGACGCCGTCGGAGGAGAAGACATCTGGCCTAGTAATCTCGACTCCATTGACAGCCAAATTTGGGGACAAATTAGCGATCTGGAGATGAGAGCCAGGAACCAGTGTGGTGAGAGATGAATTACCAGCTGCACTCAGCTCCACATAACTGAAACTCCGTTGCAGAATGTGAAGCCTCACAATTCTGTCCAAGAACGGCGACGGCGAAGAGAGGAAATCAGAATTAGGCGGAGCGAAGACGGTGACGGAGGCAAGATTCGCGTAATCTTGAAGAATCCCATCGAGAACCGCGTTCAATCCGATCGCAAAAGAAACAAATCCGTTGGAGCTCAAAACCCTAATTATCCTCCTCCACTGAACCGCTCCCTTCCCGGCGAGAATGATGCTGCTCTGGTTTGAAAGGCCACACCGCGGCGTGGCGTCGAAGGGAGCGGCGACGCCGTGCACGGCGAGGGGGCCGTGGAGGAACATGTCGGGGTGAGAGATGAGCACGTCGTTGATCGCGATCGAGACGGTGTTGTTGGTGACGGCGAGGCTCTGGTCGTCCCCGGCGAGGGTTTTGAGGCAGAAACCGGGCGGTTTCTTGAGGAGCTCCGCCGTTGGGAGGGTGGCGGGGACGGCGTGGTAGCGGAGGAGGTGGCGCATTGCGGATGGAGGGAGGGAGAGGTTGGAGATGGCGGCGTCTGGGATGGCGAAGAGGGTGGTTTGGGGAGAAGAGAGGAAGAGCTCCGGGGAGATTAGGAGGAGGGTGGCGGTTATGTGGAAGCCGCCGCCGCCGCGGAGGCGGAGGGCTCTAGAGGCGTTGATGGCGAGAGAGTGGGCGTGGGCGATGGAGTGGGGATTATGGCTCGTGGGGTATTTGGCCGTCGAGATCACGACGAATGCGAGGCTCAGGGACATGGCCAGGTACAAAGGGACGTGCCACCAGTGGGAACAGGACGACCCCATCGCACTGCTAATTTTACTGTCTTTGTCTTTGAATTTCAGATGCTATCTATATAACAAGGAAAATGAGAAACCTTTCTTGTTCATCATCACATATAATTTTTATCATCAACTCTCTTGCTTGGGAAAGAGAGGTAACCGTCCCATGCTATCTTCTACGATTCTATGTAATTCTTGTTTTGCACGTACTGTCTACAAGGGAAAACACAATGAAAACTATGATACTTTCAACCTCTTATACAACTTGACTCACTTTCCTTTTCAGAGTGTTTTTTACAAGTTGGTTCATTTTTTCCTTTGGAAAATCATTGTTATTCACCACTTTAAGCTACTTTTCAATTCCTAAAAAATTTCATACACATGAAGTGAACCAACTTCTATGGGATGGAGGGAGCATATGTATCTTGAAAGGTTTTTTCCTGAAGTTGCAGGCCACATATCAATATAACAAATTATTTCCACCCTATAGACTGACAGGAGAAAATTGTAGCAGGAACAACGGAATTTGAAAAAAAAAAAAAAGAAAGTAAAATTAATTTAAATTGGCGATTTGGGTTCATATATTTGTTTACTATTATCCAAATAAAATCCATCATAACCGTAACGAACTAACGATGACATAGGCACTTTTATGAAAAATGAAAGACTAATCATAGGTTATTAAACCAAGTTCAAATTGCAAACTAGTCATACAATCCAACTGGGAAAAGATAGAAAGCAATTGCAAATATAATCTTAGTTGAATAAAAACTATTACAAAATGAAAATCATTGATAGCGGTAAGGAAACTCTTTAAGATTTGTATCAGCAAAGTCCTTTTCTTCTTTGTGGGGAATATTTCCTGCAAGTTATAATTTCTCACTGTAGCTTTTTATTTTTAAAAGCAATCCCTTGTAGCATTTCTAAACTTTTCCCTTAACTTGGTAGTGGAAAAATGGATGTTATCATGTTAATGATATCCACCTCAATAATTAAATGAATTCGAACATAAAAACCCAACTCCAGGCCACAAGTTCCAAGTCATTATTAAACAATAAAGTAAGAAGACAAGTATCAATGTACAAAGGGCCTTCATAAGACGGAAATGATGTAAATAAGGGTAAAGTATCATTCAGCCCTATATGCATTACCACATTGATAATATTTCACTCCGTTTTCTCAACATCAGCAGCAGCAGGTGTTGTGGTTTCCACAGTTTCCTTAAGAGCAGCCTCTGATGGACCATCTTCAGCAGGTTTAGCAACATGACCATCAGCAGCTTCTGCCGGTTTAGCAACATCACTTGCAGAAGCATCGGTTGCTTCGCCTTCGGTGGCAGTAGCCGCGGCACCATCACTTACTGGTAAGCTTGCCTTGATGGTCCCCACCTTCACATACTTGCTCATGAACTTGTATTCCCAATCTTGCAGAGCTTCCATCTCGAACACGCCCAGTCCAGTAAGATCACCATTCAGATCTTTATCCTCAAAAGACATTTTAGCAAGAGCTCTGCTAGCATCCTTTCCAGCAAACAATGCATAAGGTCCACCAGGTCCATAGAACATCCTGCGCCGACCAAATAAGATCAACTACATATGCATTGGCACAACATTTCAAAAATCAGAACCGACACCATAGTTAGCCTACCAGTGTTTATAGACCTCGACTGTTAATTATGATACATATCATCTATTCTACCATGTAAAGAATTATCCACAAGTGTATAAAGTTCCAAAATAGGCATGTCTTGTTAAATGAAATTTGGTATCTATTTAAGCTGTTACTTGCACAGTCCTCCCCAAATATTATGGTGTTCTCACATTATATTAAGTCAGCAACTTAAGAGTTCATTTTGTCTAACAAGATCTAATTAGTTAAAGCTTACATAGCTTTCTTCACCATTTATAAGCTATATAAGCTTGTGTTTGATGGTTGGCGACAACCTGGTATGGTATTGGAATACTGCACAAAGATAACCTTCAAAAACTGATTGGACTAAGTTTGCAATTGGCAATTGCATGGAGTAGGTAGTCTATTGATTTACCCAGCTAAGTTGATAATTGGCAACAAAAGATGAAATACTACCGTGTACCAATGAAAGAAATTTTAACTGCCAAATCCACAGAAACTAGACAAAGGAAATCAAGAATGTGACTCCAACTTCCTGGGATTATCCATTGATTGTATATCAAAATAAAAGCTGACCATCAGTGCTTTTATGTGTGTAGAATATGACATTTACATACAATGCAACTACATGATTTTTCAACAGACAATAACACAATTGTGTATGCTGACCAGAAAAATTGTTTATTAAGTGATGTTAAATGGTATAGTATAAGTTGCAACAATCAAGCTCCAATCAGATGGAAACAAGTGAGAATTTGAAAGTGTCAATTATAAATCTTACACCACAACATAGACAGAAGCAGCACATTCCTAGCTGAAATTTGTGAATAAATTTTTAGGACCAATAAAAGATATGAAAATTGCATAAAAATTACCTTAAAAGAAACTCCTCCAAAGAAAGGTGATGACTTGTCGAGGCCTATTGACTTATCTTCTTCTTTGGAAGTTTAATTAGCAATAATCAATATCTTAAGTAAACAGATTACCTAACTGCGTATAAGTTTTACATAGCAGATTCTAAATATCTTTTGCTTCTAAAGAGCTTCTCTATTTTAGTCGTTAAGGGCCCAGCACGTTGAGTGGGAAAACTACAAAATACAAGTAACAAAATTCACTTGGACATCAAAGATTTAATCATCTTTCTTACTGCACGAAACCAAGGAAATCCCCAATTAAAGTTCCCTAAAAATATATTTTCTTTTCTTTCTTCACAAGAAAAACAGATACTGTGACTGCATCAAAATGAAGGCTTGCAGAATCGGAGAAAAGGATAAAAGGAGGAACAAAAGGTTCTCATTCAAAACCAAAGTTTAATCACTTTACCCAGGAGAGAAAGGAAGCTCAAAAAGTGAAAACTTAAACCAAACATAGAACAACAAGAATAAGACAGGGAATCAAGAGGTCAGGCGAATAAAGAAAAAAGGAAATTCCCTAAAATAATTCCAGAAAATCACCAAAACCCTAATAAAGTCATAAAACCCCGATCACAGCAACATCAAATCCACTAAAAGAGAAATTCCAGTAACCCGAATCGAAAAGCAAAGAGGCAAAGAGAGAGGAGATGGACCTGCTCTGGGAGACATCATAGATCTGACCCTTGATGGCCATGAGCAGAGGCTTCTTGGAATCAGAGCCGTCGTAGAGTTTGAGCTCATCGGCGGTGATCTCACCAAGCTGAACGGGGGGTGGCAGAGGCTCCATCTCTTGCTCAAAACCTCTGGACCTCTCCTGGACGCGGCCGGCATCGGATGAACCGAACAAACTCGAAACAACGTAGTAAAGCGTGAGGCCTAGAGCAAGAACCGTGAAGAAAGTAGCCGGCGACAGACCTGTGTAGGCGGTGATCGATTCTTTCAGTGTCTCCCACAATTGAAGGGCCATCTCGCGAGAGAGAGAGAGAGACTGGGTAGGAAGAAACTGGAATGCTAAGCCGCCGAGTGTTAGAAATTTAGTCAGCTATTTGGACTATCTGACTTGTAAATTATTGTAACCATATTTATAAAATTATTATCACATTTATAAACTTAAGTTAGGTTTGCCTTAAATCTTCTCAGCATAATTTCGGATTAATTGATTTTAAAATGTAGATTTTTTAAAAAACTTACATATGTACACCTTGAAAATTATAGCTCTTTGAAACGAGAAATTAAGAGCTCAAAACCTAAAGTAATCATGGACCACTAGACATGGGGATTGAGGAGTAGAACGAGAGTCTAGAAAGCTGTCAAAAGTTGATATATTTAAAGAATTTGAGTAGTTTGATACGGCTAGCTTTATTTAATAATAGTAATACCATGAATGAACAAACGATCATTTCTATGTCCAATCTTGTGGTATAACTTATTCATCTCTAGTTCTTTTCTTTTTAAATAGAGACATGAAGCTTTGTTTTTTATGTCAGTCATTTAGAGGCACACTTTAGTGCATTAGAATATATGATAGATTCCATTTCTTTTATTGAGATTAATATAATTAGGTGAATATATCTTAATTGGTATTTTAATTGAAGTTCAGATGTATAATAGTTTTTTACTCATGCCACAAGCACCATTTATGATCTCATATCGTGAGCATCACCAATATGTAGTCTATGTTAAAAAAGAATCTTTCCGTATTTTCATTCAATTCTTTTTTTTTTTCCTATGCTTCAAATTACTAGGGTTGCAGTGAATTACATAAATTTATTCTCATTTTAAAGTTAATTGGATAAAATAATAAATGAAGCCGACGTGCGTATCCGAGAGCATGTTCACGTTTGGCAGAATCTATTTCTCTTATATTTTTTATACATAAATTTTAAAGGATGTATCATGAAGGATTCGAACCCGAGTCCAAACATTAACCCTTTACTGTTAGGTCAACACAGCACAAAGGAATCTATTTCTTATGTTAGAAAAATGTAGTAAAAATAGTCAAGTCTTTGGCTACACTACTGTTGAAAACCATAACATACATGGAGTATTATGCAGCGCAGAAAACCATCTAATTACAAATGTACATTGAAAAAATATACAAAAAAAGAAAGATAAAAGACTTAGATTTGAAGCAGCCTTGTTTTTGAAAAGTTGCAGTCTTTGACCAAAACAAAAAGAAAATAATAAAGAAATAGAAAAACATAATAAATCCTAAATGTTGCATAATATGAGTTAGCAGGCACAAGTTATCTACATGAAGAAATGAAGTCCGCCGAGGCAGTTGGAGATGATCATATTTTCTGGATACCACTTATGCTTTTGTACACACTACACACTAACAGCCTAGCTACTGATGATATCATATCGCAAGGGACCTCACTTCATCATCTCTCCAAAGATCCTCCTCGTACTTGTACCACCGTATGAGCCCCTCGTCGTTCCTTGTCCGCTGGCACATCGTGCACGACTCGCTCATGCACGTCACGAACTTCTTCAGCCTGCTGGCCCGCTCGAGGATGGATTTGTCCAGCCCCCCGAGGACTCTCCTAGGCGCCGGATGCTGGGGAACTTCCACCAGCAGGCAGTGCGATATGTTGAGCACTTCTAGCCCCGCCAGGCACTCCAAGATTATGATCAGCGCCTCTTTGAACAACACTGAGCAACGCAGGCTCAGGACTTTTAGGTTTGGCAAAAATGCTGCCAGCGTGGATGCAAAATATATGTCGCAAGGTCCCATCACCTTGAGTTCGGTGAAATTCTTGCAACTTCTCGAGATGTCCTCCATTAGGTATGGGGGGTTTGAGATGCTGGGCATTGTTAGCGACTCCAGATCTCCCCACATCCGAACAGCCCTGCATATGCCCGTCTTCTTTATTCTGTTCCACGCGGGCATCACTAGGCGTTTAAGCCGTGGGCACCTAAGATACATATCATATATACAGAATCAAATAACACAAAAAAGAATCCCACTTTTTCAAGGTTCAATCACTTTTCTTATTCATATCAACATCTAAAACTGAATAATTTGTATACCTACTAATTTATTTGAGACAGAGACTAAGGGAAGCAACACATTTGAAATTGTCCAAAGACCCAACAAAGATATTTCAAATAACAAGGGAATGTAATACAAGTATGGGAAGGATACTGAAACGAGCACGGGCTCGAACAGAAGTCACCCTTAGTGCTACTAATATGAGACCATGGGAGGACTCATAGCATTATAAGTACAAAGATGCAAAATATCTTATTATAAACTATTCAACCTTTCAAGTGTCATGAATGATTTTCATATGATTTCTTTTGATGGCATTCTATATATAGGAACACATTCGTGTAGGAGAAATTACAAGGGATAAGAGCAAATCAGAAACTTTGTTGGAAAGGTAAAACCATGTCACAGAAAACATATCTCGAAGATTTATTTAAAAGATAAACATGTAACCTTTTACCTTTCAGCTGTGTATGTCAATTGATCGTCGTTGACATACATATTATAATGAAAAATCAGGGTGACTGTGTTTTCACGGCTGAGGTTGAGAGCAATCTTCAAAACCCTCGTGAATGTTTTATCAGATCTACCATCCACGTACACATATGGCTCTAATGGTATCTTGATAAAGTTTGACTTTATCAATGACAAATCAAGGGTCCTCCAGAGCAAAGGGTCGCAGGCCGCCATTCTCCATGTGTGACAAACATGAGCAACTCCGGAGGTCAGTTCAAAGATGTCCAAATTCTGGAAACTCTTCACCAAGATATCGATATCCATATCCTCCCATCTTCTGATAGCAGAATATATATTCTCCATAATTCAAGTTTCACAAAATCCTCAAATACGCCTTACAACATTCCTTAGAAAGAATTAAACGAGAACATAATCAATCATCAATGACTCCGAAGATTAACTGGTACATAATCAGTCCTCATCACCCCAACAAGAGTTTTAAAGAACCTCATAGAATCCAAGAAAAGAAAGTTCAAAAAGATCCTATGGTTCCAACTTCCATAGAATCAATGCGTTTTAGCAGTTGTGCAACAGAATACATGAAAACAGAAATAAAAGAAAAATGAGACAAATTAAGAGGATGAAATGGTGCATGATGAACAATGTTTAGCAAGGAAGCATTTAGGTGGTGCAGAACTGCTATGGAAACTAATAGTAATAATGCATCAAGACCAGCTTCACTGGCTACAAAATAAGCTCAACACATCATATTCTCTACTTCATCTTCTCCAATTGGTAATTTTCTCAACAACAACCGCTCATTGCCATGCTTCATTTCATAAAACCAGAAATTGTTTCCTTCGAAATCTTGCATAGTTATGAACAACGAGGCAGACATACATTCAAATCAAAACTAAAATGCCAAGCCAGAAAAAAGAAGAGTTTTTCTTGATCCTTGAGCAAATAGACAACAATCATCACAACATCTTAACAAACTGAAGAAGCGAAGGAGCAAAATTAAAATAGAACTAGAAGGAAAATGCACACACAACACCACTCAGAAACACGTGAATCGGATCGAACACCAACCCCAATTTCAATTCTTTAAGAAAATTCTCAACTCCACACAAAACAAATAGAAAATTCCACCTTTTGATCCAATCACCAACATTCCAAGAAAATGCAAAACCCAGATGAAAACAAAGAAACCGAGGAATTAGCAAAAGATGGTGCGAAATTGAAGGAGTACCTTGAATTTTAGGGATCTGTGTGTATACGGGTTTATTGTGATGATATCAGCCTGTCTGTAAAATGACTATTTATTGCATATGTAAATTGTTTTTGTTAATTGAATTTTTGGTAGTCATCTCATTTAGTGAGCAAGTGAGATTAGGAGAGAGAATTAGATTCCAGGAGGTCAAAAAATGACTAAAAACGCCTCGAATTGACCTAGATATATCGAAGATGACAACCAACTTGACTCCATTCATTCACCAATTCCCACACGTAGATTATCTGATTTCTGACACACACAAAAAAGTTGGCCGTCAAGTGTCATTAATATGTCTTAACGATACTGACAATGATTGCTTCTCACTCAAATTCATAGCTTAAATAATTCTACACCTTTTTTAATCCTAGTAACATAAAACTTACTTTATACTCCATTATATATAATTGAGAACATAACATTTTATTTCTAAAAGGAAAAGAGAGAGAATAACATTCACTACCTCAAAAAATACATATGTACATTGACAAAAGCGTCGTCCTATAGTGGAAAAGTACGAATCTGGAAGACCTACTAAAAGTCTAAAATCTTCTATATTATAGGATTTGGGGTCAAACCCTCCAAATCAGCCCCCATTTTCCCCTATAGTGACTGATCGAGCCTATTTCCTAACACGAAATAGTGTAGTGATAGGGCAAGTCGAGTATCGTATCCACAGGGATTGATATGGCGAAC
>JAYJMF010000044.1:1927438-1940278 GCA_036873715.1 Salvia sclarea | reverse complement strand
ATAGTGCTACACACATATGAAAGATGTGCTAAATGAAAATTTCGCACCATAACCCACCCCTATATATATATATATAAAAGAGATGTTGAAATCCTGGGAAGGGGGAATGCATTTCGCTACTTCACAGGAAGATTAAAGCTATACATAAGTTTTTCATTTTCCCCCATAAAGGAAAAAGGAAAGAAATGGAAAACACTTAATTTCCAACTAAATTAAATGTGATTTTAATTTGCAAAGATAATGATGAGTGTAATGACAATTGACAGCCACATCGTACACTTTGTTTGGCGTCTCCTTTAACCACTTTCGACTAATACATCTCCCCCCATGCAAATGCATTAATGCCTTCACTAATCTCATCCGATTTCTTTTCAGATAATATAATAATACTATAAATTTAGAAGAACAAAAAAATTCAAAATTGCTCGTTCAGGTCCTGCTCACGATTATATTACTCCATAATAGTAACTGTGAAGGAATTGGTCAGATTTCATAAACAAGTTCAATTTCGTTCAAACAAGTCTTGTTCACATGGAAAACCCTTTTTTACATTTTCTTTTTAATGGTTACAGTTTTCTATTAGGATTAATTGATTAATTATAATACTATACAACGTGTCCATAATCTACTACGTGACCGACGTCTTCTGTTTTGAGATTTCACGTGTGCACAACAGTCAATAGATAGTGATTGTAATTTTTAAATATTTATACACAAAAGCTTCACATATATAATCTCCAAATAAATTAATAATATAAAAGTACTTCTATATAAATTAAAATTATTGTTGTATATACATTTATACACTAGAGTATTTACTATCATTTCAACAACCCGATAACCAAATTTAATTAATAGACATAAAATCAAAGATAGTGTGCTGACCTGCGGATGGAACACATTATTTGAAGAATTATTAATTTTCCTATATGAAGACGGTTTATCCTTCAAGTATCCCAGCAAAATGATATATAATGAAAAAATTGTGATATAAAAAACTGTGAAAACAACTAGTGATGATAAATCATAGGATAGGGCTTTCACTATATATATATATATACATCTTTGCTAAAATATTCAAATGTGCACACCCTGAATTCTCTGAAAACTTGGAGTCAATTCCATTACAATATCTCATCTGCTATGAATAATAATAATAAATAAATAAATAAATAAATTGTATATATCGACAAAAATGAAATTTCTAGGAAATACAGATTCATTAAAACTGGCATATGTTGGTTGTAGTTGATACGTTTATCCGGTTATTAGGCATTCTTGTCCTTTTTCTCATTGACTTATAGTAGTATAATACTCCTAACTAAAAGTCTAACCCAAACTCTTCTTCTCGTGCTATGCGAGACATCTCCACCTTTCAAACACTTTATTTGGTCCTCCCTTCTCCTCATGTATATCCTATTTTTAATTTTATTATTATTGTTATTATCTCTAGTTATGGACAAATTATAAGTATAATCAATAATATTAACTCAAAATCCCTAAAACTGAAGCACGAGGGAAAAAAATAAGGCCGGAATTTGGAAAGAACCTGTTTCAAGGAAGAGTCTAAATTGGAATTGGTGTATCTGAAGTGAAGAATGAAAGTCGACGAGTTTTGTGAGGTTGTCATATATGGGCCTGCAGTAGTATCTTTGGGCCAACTATGACTCCACAAACATTGGTCTTTAGATGCTATTCTCATTTTGGGCATGCAAATCATGATTCTATTCATAATTTACATTTTACTCACTATCCATAATTTAATTAATTCACTATTATACCATTTAACCGCCAAAACTAAAACTCTTGTTCCAATTTGGCGGCTATCAGTGAGTGGGCTACACATTTTGGCATAATCATGTTATTATACAAACTCTTGGACTACTTATTACTTCATACAATCAAAATGTTCTGTTTCATCGTATTCCATGACAATTAACAGAACTCACCGACAATCTCTACATGTCAGGTCATTTAATTGAGCTAAAGTACATAAAGATTGTTTGTTTTCGGGGCATTTTGTGGATCTAATGCCAGCTCGTAACAGAGGAACAGCAACTCAGAGCAATGCATCAACAATGGAGATAAAAAAGAATATAATATTAAGGATAGTTGGGTGTTTAAAGGTACAGGTTTGTTGAAGCAGGTTGAGTTACAACAATATCTGTTCTGTCCAAAGTCAAGAGAAACAAGCACAAAGAGCTTATTTCCATAATACAAGTCATTAATCATGACACCTATACATGAAAATGCTTTTCATAGTATACACCTAAATTCTGGAAATACAAGGAAAAATCTTGGTACCACTCTCACTCTACCAGGCATAATTAGGGTCTTCATAGATGCCTCACTGGAATCCATTTACAAGGCTAACCAGACATACTTGCAAAATCTACACGACCAAAACTACATCGTCGTGTTCTGCTTGTATAACGATATATGTTTCGAGTTTCTCACCTTCATTTAGAGCTTTACAGTGCTTGGTGTCAGCTGGCCCCTGATTGTAGCATCGGGAAGAAACTCCAGCTATTCCGAGGGCCTGTGTCCTCCCTTACAACTTCCTCACTGGTCCACCACTCACAGTCGACACTGGATTTCTCCGAGACTTCTCCTTTTGGATTGCTGAAGTTGAACTCTTTACTTGAACCTAGTGAGATAGTACGATGCTTCTGATGGGACTCGTCTCCTTCCCCTTCTGAAGGCACCCCAGGAACTTCACTTGAAGTATCCCTATTCAACTGCTCTCTGAAACTATCTGCATTCTTGGTTGCTGAAACCTTATTATTCGTTTCATCTGCTGCTGCCTCCTGTAGATCTGCTGACGCAGTTCTGTGAGACGGGGCTGGCTCCCTCACGACACATATAGGAATGTCTTCCCCGAACAGTTCAAAAGAGACTCTGTGATCAACTACAAGATCATCATTTTGAGATTTATGGTCTGAGTTGGCAAGTGAGGCCACTTCATAGATCTGGTTTTCAAGAAGGTTGCCATCTCGTGACGGAGGGTCCCCACCGTTGGGCGTCAAAGCTCCAGAGCCTAGCCTTGAGCCCCAACCATTTGGGGTTAATGATCCAGAACCAACTCTTGAATCCCATTTATAATTCGGAAAATGTTCATACCCTAGAAATTTGGGGGCTTCTCCCGTCCGGAATTCCATAATAGGCCGTTTATCAGGGAAGGGCGATGAGGTACCAGAAGTTGACATTGCTGAGCCTGGAGACTTGACATGTCCACCAGGGCTTCCTGGATACTGATAAGGTTGGAATTCATACTGGGACAAGTTGTATTTCAGGTTGGTCCCACTGTTTCTCCGATTTCGTGCAAGTGATGATGATAAAAGCTGGGCAAAGGGAACTTCTGGTGAAGAAGGTGTTGTCATCTGCACTGATTCTGGGGGTGGAGTGAAACAAGCAGTTGATGGTTCAGTGGTGAAGGTAGAAAACACAGGTGGTGAAACTAACTGAGTCTCGTGAGCATAAGGACCGATTGAAAACATTGGTGCAGTTCCACCAGTTGACTGAGCATGAACTGAGAGGGATGCAAGTGACAATAATCCAGCAGGTGACTGAGTGGAAGAGGGAGGGTCGGATTGCAGAAAGGAAGCAGGAGAAGAGGGAGGGGCTATGAAGGGCATTACAAGGGTGGAAGGGCGGTTCCAATTTTCAGAAACAGGAGCTGCGACCCCAGGTGCAGCTGGTTCAGAAACAAGCACAGCATGACCAATTCGTTTGCTGTGTTTGTAAGAACCAAAACACCAGTAGATGCTCCAACAGCTTCCCCATCTTCTTTTCTGGAGTCAAAACAAATGCAAACATGATCAGTTATTGAATCTGCTATTTCTCAACTTTTTAGCAGCTATAAATATAAGAATAAGAATTGATCTAAACCATGCCAATAGAAACATCATCAACGAGCATTGAATCAGATGACATAATTAAATAAAAAGCTCATACGCTAGCAGTCCTGAAGCTTCTAACACAAAACCATTAGTGCCACAATAGAGTAAATATTCAAAAAAATCAAGATACTGAACTCTTAACTAATCCCTCCACTCTTAGAAACACATGAAAGATTAGGTGCTACCCTAATTTATAAAATTATTGTGCTTCTCATTCTGCTTTCCTTAAAGAGTAACTTATTCATATGCTGAAGCTGTCTCCCAACTTTTCTAAGGTGTACCTGCTCTGTCCATCTCCCACAGACCATTTGTTGCCATTTCCTTGTAGAGTGCATGCATAAGATTTCACATATTCATTAGTGCGTTATTTGACTAATTATATTTCCCCAGATTCTCACATTAATGCCATGCTTGAACTCCCCTAAGGGACATTCTCCAGGACATCCATCTCGCGAGAGTGACTCAAGTGTGACATATGCGCTTAACCTTGTACATTATAGAAATCCTGTCCAGACCCCTTTTTTCTCCATTTCTTGTACTTTGATTTTCTTTCGCCAGGTTGAACCCAAAGTCACCTTCACCTTGCTGTTTGGCACAAAAGGTCTTTTTGCCTCCATTGTCTGTGAGAAGCTCTTAAATTAATATCAAGATACAGGCTACACTTGTCCAAGCCCTAGGATTTTTCAAGCGCGTTCAATAAAAAGAACCTTCCAGAATTTGGGCAACCCTTGTGCTTCAAGTGATCATGCACTGAATTTAACTCAGTGTCACAGAGAACTATGTTTTAGTAGCTATTGAGCTGGAGAAGTGGAAGGACATTCAGAGTATTCATGAGGCAAAATACGCAGCACAATACCCAAATCACCATTCTTTCCAGTCTGAGTTCTGCCGGACTTTGTGAGGAAAACCCGCAGTTCGATCTCTCAGCTAAAATTTCCAACTTATACTGATAGTAGTTGTTATGGAGTATCAAGGACATCGCACATAATTCGCAGCTCAAAAACATGTAAGAAATATATGAAAACTCAACTACTATTTTACTCCAATTTTCACATTAAGGTCAAATTTGGCTGTCACTATGCTCTTTAACTTGAGGGGAGAAAGTCCATATCCTCTTTCCTCCTTTTTCCAGTTAGAGTTCTTTCAATTATAGCACATATAAGATATCATATCCAAACTACACATCTCAAACTGTTACTATTACAACAAAAGTAATCTCCATCATTATATCAAAAAGATTTCAATTTTCATCTCATTCGATCTAAAAGAATCAAAATACCATCAAACCTAACTATAGAGGATCATCACGGTGAAGTATTAGCAACCAGATTTATCGATCAACAAAAGGGAAAAGTGAACCAAATAAACTAAACAACAAAAATCGACTCAGAGAATCACACAGTAAGACAATTGAGCCAGCTCTTGGAGCGAGTGAGAACACAAATCACACACACCTGAACCGTGGATGGTTGAACTCTGGTTTCAGCGGTAACAATTGCAGTGGCGGCAGCATTTACGGTTTCGACGCTGTTATGAACGGTGGTCATGGTAATTTTGAGGCGTCTCGGCGGCGAGACGTCAGATTCCGGCGATTTGAAAGCGCGTTGATGGTGTGCCTCGGTGGCTTTCGTCGGAAGTCAATCAAGGAGAGGGATGCCAAGCAAAGCAAGATCACATGGCATATTTCAAGAGGCTCAGACACAAACATAAACACAAACAAACCAAGAAACGGCGACTTTATAAAAATGAACCCACATTTTCTATCATTTCCTCCTGCCCCTTTGCTTATTTATATTTTCACAAATATTCCCCATTTCTCTGAGATGGAAGTTATTGCGTTTGCTTTAAATTTACACTCTCGTAACGCAAATATTTTAGTGAATTGCGATTCAACCACTCTAAAAGAGATTATATGTAATTTAGGTGTGAGTGAAGCATAAATTAATTGGAGATAAATTTTGATCTGATATTTTATCATGCCTCACCTTCAACTTTATCTATAGCCTTATTATGTTTTACAGTTTTACTAATGTTACGTGAATACGTGATATTGGCGTCCAAAAACATAAACAAGCTTGTACATTTATATAGGATGAAGATTTATTAAAATATTATATATTTAATTAGTTGTGAATCAACAACATTTTAGTATTCAAAAATCATTTTGTACGTGAAAAATATAATAAAAGAGGACGACATTTTTATATATATAAAATAATATAGCCATCGAAAAACATCACTTATGCATATGAACACAACTCATTTAGAAAAAATTGACCATCTATCAATTAAAATCTACAAATTATATTAAATTATATTTAATATTATATGAAGAGTTTCTATATAATCATCTTCTTTTATATATATATATATATATGTGTGTGTGTGTGTGTTGTATATATTAATTGAAAACTTAGTACGAAACTTAGCTTATCCAATTCATCAAACTCCAGTTCAAACGAAGACGTATTAAAAGCTTAATTTATTAAATCTCAATCTTACTTGAATATCAAGTGTTGTTTCTCTAATATATTTTTTCAATTACAATGGAGATCTATAATCATTATCGAAGACGTGTATCGGCCAAATCATGTTTGTATGTAATAATTTGTAAATCACATAATATTATAGTAGAAAAATTAATAATAACATGCTCAAACTATAAAGCGTAGTAGAAATATAAAGATTTTGGCCTTAAGAACACTCACTTGTATCCACACTAAATTATTCCCAAATAAATTATTTATTGTCTCATAACATGTTGAAACCGTGTTTTCTATCGCACATCGGCTTGTAAATGATATTGTTATTATATACGGGGTTATCCCCATTCCTTTAATATGGTATTATAACATATTTAAATATTTGATGGAAATTTCTTTGTTTGAATACAATGACATATAATTAAAGATACTATTTCTATTTCACACTGACTTCAAATTACTCTTTTTCTTAAGATACAAAATAAGGCATATTTTGAACAAAATATTTGTTTGGAGTAATCTCTCTTCTTAAGTTGTAATACAATATCAACATCCACCCAATAAGGCATATTTTGAATAAAAATACTTGTTTGAGCATGTGGTGTGTGTGATATTTTATGATTGAGAGGTAAAGGGGTGGGAGAGATGCATTCATTTATTAATCGAAATAAAGATGGCAAGGTTCTCTTTATGTGGCTGTTATTTTGTAATTATGCGAGTTGGTAGGGCCGAACAAGGATTAAAGAATTGATTAGGATGTGGGGTTTTTGGTGTTTTGTGGATAGTGTGAGGTTCGAAAAGCAAAAAAAGAAGAAGGAGAAATTGACATAACGGCCCTTGTAATCAAATGTGTTGGTGCCATATTACGGCGCGGCGCAGGATAAGAATTGGAAGCGGCTATTAATGGCAAAACTGACGCCAGGTGGAAGAGGGTGCGCATTTAATGTGGCGCATGTTTGGTTTGGTTGTGTGTGCGCCCACCGCGTTACAATTTTAATTCCATGTCACGTGACCAATCCATCCAATTACAGGATTTTGGTTCGCTAACGTTTCGGTTTTCATTATTAACGACTTTTCTGCCAGGGGCGAAAGGGGAAACTTCATTTCATAAATAAATAAACTTCATTTTAAGAGAGAGAAGAGTTGCATCTCAAATCAAATCTAAAATACTGTAGTAGTAATAATTTATCTACAGCATAACGACATAGTCGGCTCATTATCTATTCATTTGGAATTTGGACTTCTTCGCGTCTTGTGTGATCATATATATAGATATTTGATAGATCAAAACAAACTTAAAAAATAAAATTATCCCTTCACTTGTTCAGTATGCACGATAATTTATTCAGCAATTTGTATTTGGATTTATTACATCTTATATTTATATAAACGTACTTTTCAAAAGGAAATTCATTACGTCATTAAATAGCAGAATAATAATCTCCACCATCCAAGTTGGAGTTTTGTGTTTGAACAGTTAGATAATATCTTGATCTTTTCCAATTATTTTTGAAAATATAACCACAATTCTACAACGATGAGATCGCAGGTTAAATTACACCTATATAGGGACTGTTTGAGGTCGCGAGTTCGACCCCGAGCAGCATCAATATTTCTCCTTGTGAGATCAATATTTAATTGTTTAAAATAAACTCAATTTTTTGTTGACGCAGCCATTTAAAAATTTCTGCATTTATTTATAAAAAAAATAATGCATGAAAATACATAATAAATCAAAAAATGGGACTCGAAAGTCGAACCGCCATGGCATGGTCTTCAGCATGAAATTTTTAGATACAGTGCTTTTACACAATTTTTTGAAGAAAAAATAGCACGGATTTAATATGAAAAGGTAAATTCAACCAAAAATTAAAAATAATATCTGTAATTGAAAAAGAATAAGAATAACATATTACTTTATTTTTGTTTATCTTTTCAAGTTGTGGTTTCATTTTTATAATTTTGATATTGGATCTGTTAAATATCACGAAATTGTTAACAATTTAACAAATACGCATATCTTAATTAAAATTAGTTTCAAGGTCACGATAATCCTGATGATTAAATAAATTCATGGAAGGTGGATATATAACTCATCTGATATACTGAGTACGCCATACTCCATTAGTTCTTGGAAATAATGATCTAGTGTCACCAATTAAGCGAGTGTTTTTCGGTTACCATAAAATACAATAATTTGTGTTATATACCAAATATATATATAATAATAATAATAATATAATTTAATATAACTCATTTTTTGATTTATGAATGACATATTTGTAAATGGGCAATGTATATAAATATGAAGTTGAGTTCTGCAGTATCATGTCATTAAATAGCACATAGTACTAAATTTGAACAAACACATTGTGTTCATGTGGACATTATAAACAAACGACATGTGGCAATGCATTTACTTTTTTCTTTTTTTATTGAGAGCAAGATAGTAATATCCATTTATTAATTAATAAATCATAAACTTCTCATCGTTCACTCACTTCTGATCTGAGTCTGATTAATCTTTAGGATTATCGTGACCTTGAAACCCTTAGAGTTACGCACAAAGCCGCCGCAACTTCGTGCCGTTCAACTACGTGAATGAAATTTCTTTTCTATGAATCGTAAGAGATGGCGGCTATGATGTTCATTTATGACGGAGTTCACCCCGAAAATTAAAGGAGATATGTTGGTTTGTGTCTAAGTTCACTAAAATTTCAGAATAAATTCAAGGACGTTTACATTGACTTAAATATTTAAAAGATAAGATTGTCACGCAATTTAAAAACTAATCTATCAATGAAGGTAAATGGTTTTAACTTATTACATATTCTTACAATTCCACTCTATTCGATCTGAGTTTGATTAATCTTTATATGATTATGAGCATTCACGTGCGGTGCGGAGACGCAGATGCGTGCGTGGATGGATGGATGGGATTTAGAGAGAGATAGGGTTTAGGCCTCCTCGTGTGATAGAAAATGACATACACTTTTTCCTCAATACTTTCCCTTAGTTTAACTACTTTTGCACGGGTGGTTCCCTCTCCACATTATCCCTTTCCCTCTTTGATAAAGATATCACAATTTCCCCCACTCTACTCTATCACCTTCTTTCTTTTTTATTTTCTCTTCTCAATTTATCTCATTTTCCAATTGTTTTGGAACCAACTCATACAATCATATACATACATATAGTATCATGTAACTCTAAATTAAACTGAGAACAATTATGTTTTATTAATGTCGTCACAATTTCAAAATGGCTCTTTCTTGTCACGAGAAAAAAGAAAAATGCTTCTGTTGACTAAACTGCAATTGCATTCAGACAAAGCGGACAGTTACCGAAGCCAATCCTCGACTCTACAAATACTAATAATTATAGAATTATGAGTGACGATATAATGAAATACAAATTTACAAACAAACTGAAAAAACAATATTCCTTGCCTTCAAAGGTTTGCATTCGACGCCTTCAACTAGGTGTCAAGTTGGTTGGTTTTATAAATTTAAATATTAAATTAACGAAATATATATATATATATATATATAAATAACAATAGATGGAGCGAAATAGGAACTCAAGTCAACAACTAAAGAGTTACAATAGAGAATAGGAATCAGCTAAAAATCATTCTCATTCTAGAAACTAGGATTCAACATAATATATTAATTAAAAGTATTATATTATTAGTTAAAAAATATCAAAATATTGAAAGCATTATTTGATATATAAAAATAACATACTCCATTATAGAAAAAATATTATTTTGTGCATAAGAAAGCATATCAAATTTTAAAATTCAATTTGAGTCATCCATTATTCAAGATCAATGGACAAGATCGATTCCTAGTTAACAACACGTGGAGAATTTTTATTTGATCCCGTCCCTTGCGATAGATAACTATTTACAATTATGCACGGCCATTTACAATATTTATAATAACCTGAGTTCATTATCATCCAATCCAAATGATACTGACTAACCAAACTCGACCAAACTATGATTGAATCAACTTAAACACAAATTTTCAGACAACAATGCACTCCTTTAAATTTCAATTTATGTGTATTGAATAAGTAGACGAATAGGATAGATCTAAGTAATGCACTCCTTTAAATTTCAATGCACCCTGAAGTTGTGTGTTGAAAATTGAAATAGGGAAAAAAGATTACTAAGAAAGAGGGAGAGAGGAATTTGGTCGTAGTGGCTTTACTTAGATATATCCTATTCATCTTGATAAACTTTCTACATAGGTTTCATGATCCTTTCTAGTAATAACTGCGATTGCCTTTTTATCCAACCTTTTTCACCCCCACGAACTGCACCGGTAATCATCATCTCTTTTTCAAGAATTCCAAACAAAATATTTTAACAAAAAGTCATAGCCTTATTTATATATGTAAGCAAATGAATAAATTATACATCGGTGGGACCCAAGAAGACGTGCTTCCACTGAGACATCTCACAAATTATGGGGTGGCTTGTGGCCCCACAAAACAAAAGTTTAACCAGCATACCACATGTTCAAGTAGGTAGTGCTTCATCTCTAATTATTCTTTTTCTCTTTTATATAATTACAGTTGGGGATAATTGTTTAATTGCTCATAAGTGCCAACACAATAAGATCTCAAAAATACGTGGGGAAGAAATTTGACTTTAGGCATATTCTTCTTATGGTTTTTCAGCATCTTAGGGCCTCAGCCCATGAAGCATCTACCTCAGTAGTATGGGCTTCACTATGTCAAAGTTACATTCCTCTTTTATTTTTAATTATAGATTCAGGACGTGAACAAGATCTAGATTTTGAATAGTGCCACTTTTTTCCCTTTGCACAACGACAATCCATAACTCTCTTCTCCTACATTACTCGTGGTGTGGTAAATGCTAATACTTCTAAATAATCCCTATTGCTTAGCAAAAGATTGATAGACTATATAAATAGAAATACTATAGTAACTATATTCATTTTTATTGTAAAAAGATAAATTTCCCCTCTTAATTAGATATTTGAGCAAATGTGATGCAAAAGCGCGACGCAAATTTTAGCATGATGCTAAATTAATACCTAATTAATGTAACTTTCACAATATTACGAAATTAATCGTGTCTTTAGTTTCATATCATTGTGTAACTTTTACGCAAGATTAATACTCAATTTCGTGTCTTAGTGTGACTTTCATAATGATGCAAAATTAATACTCAAGTTTGCATCATGCTTGATTTATGTCATAATAGTAATTTCACATCATATTTTATTTTTTCGTAATTATTTAAATAAAGTTACAAAAGGATATTTTGGGTAATAATGAGAACAATGACTATTATATGATTATATCGTATTTTTATGGTTATTCAATTTTTTACTAAGCAAAGTGAGTATTTTAATTTATGCCTCTTGTAATTTAGAAGATCCCTTAGATGTGATTGAAACTATAAATAATATTTGTACATTAATCCAATTTATTAATAAAAAATATCGAATTCCGAAAAACATTATTTAAATGGTATTACAGTAAGGAGAGTTTAAATTATTACACACATAATGACATAAAATAATAATTTTTCTTATTGCATAAACTACGTACGAGAACATCGAGAAGGATAGATAATTGGTTTTGGATAAATAATTGTTTTTTTTTTTATAAATTAATGCAGAAATTTAAAGGCCGCGTCACAAAGGACTCAAACCCGAGACCTTTGGTCTCGAGCATCAACCTCTTAACACTAGGCCAACACACACACATAATTGTTCTTTTTTTTTTTCCGCGAGGAGGGGGAGCTCATCAATATATAATTCTAATTCCAAAGAATTCATCCACCTAAGCCCCCATTCTCTTCTCCACATGTCACGTTACTTTTCCTTTTTAATAATATGATATTTCTTTTTGTGTATTATTGTAACATTAATAAAATAACATTGTAACATTAATCAATATATAATTCCAATTCCAAAGAATTTATCCACCTAAGCCCCATTCTCCTCTCCACATGCCACGTCACTTTTCCTTTTTAATAATATGATATTTCTTTTTGTGTATTATTGTAACATTAATAAAATAACATTGTAACATTAATAAAATAACATAAAAATTGATCCATTCAAATATTTAATCATTGTTACGATTATAACATTCAAATGTTTAATCATGAGTTGACCTCCAATTAAACTAAAATCCTACGGATATTCTACGGCAATCTCTCCAAATATCATAAAAAATTCCAAATTATTTATGTATTATTATATATTAGACTATAAATTTTTTATAGGAATAAAATAAATTTATATGATATAATTCTAATTCCCAAGACACATGCCACCTAAGTCCCCATTTCCCTCTACACATGCCACATCATTTTTCCTAATATATAATTTTATGGTTTTTTCTTATTTATAATTTTATATGATATAATCTTATATTTAATATGTTTCTTTAAATCACTCTACTCTATCCAT
>JAYJMF010000044.1:1839851-1858006 GCA_036873715.1 Salvia sclarea | reverse complement strand
TATAATAATAATAATTATTATTATTTTAAAATAGATTTTTTCTTTTTTTATATTATATTTATGACGTAAATTGATTTCCCGTCGAGTTTCGACGGGTTACTCACTAGTTATATTAAAACATTTATTTTGGAGTTACCCTTCAATGCATCAATTTTGCTTACCTTTTTAACGATATTAGTCGCAACAATATTTTCAACTTTCCATGTAAAACACATCGCCTTCAAACTAAATTAAATGCTGTACCTCTGTTGTTACTAAATATCGTTTTTTTTTTAATTAAAGTTGTTTTTCAACGAGGACTAATGGTATAACTTTGCATGTAAAATACTCAATAAGAGAAACACTAATAATGCATCACAGTCATGAAATCAAGGCAAAAATAAGGCATTTCACGAATGAATCTTGTTAACTCGTGAAATAACACGTTTTTACTATAATTTCATGAATTGATATTTGCTAAATCGTGAAATGATACATTTTCGCCTTTGAGTTTTCTTATGGGAGTTTGCAAAATCAACGCAAAAACAGACGGAGTAGTATTTCACGAGTTAACGAATGAGAACTCATGAATTACTTATTTTATACTACAATTTTTCATTCGGGATAATTATTTTATTTTATAACTTATCTTTTGTTTTTACTATTTTAAAATGACTATTTTAATAATTATTTTTATAGGCATCAAATAGAAATCCTCCACGTAATGTTAAATATGAACCAAATTTGCAATCTAATTTGTAAATTCTAATTGATTAATATTGAAGCTTTATTTTTCCAAATGATATGTGCTTTCGTATACATTAGATTATCTTTACGATGGCTATGCTTTTTTAAGCATATAATAATGGTTTCTGCTTTTATTATGCTTTTCATATAAAAAATAATATTTTTTTTAATGCAAATTGAAGTTATACGTGGTTCACGAACAAAATGATGAGGGTTTTTAATTAGTAGATAATTGAAGTTATACGGTTCACGAACAAAATGATGAGGTTTTTTAATTAGTAGATAAACAATTGATAATTTATAAAATACTATTTTCTCCGTTCAATTAGTAATAATACCTTATTTTTGGGCGAAAAAAAAAAAAAACATTTTTGTATATAAAGTGGTCAATCTCATTAAGTTGACATTTTTTTTCAAGGCAAATTGATTACTTCATCCGCCACTAAATGTATGAAAAAAGTTGAAAGATGTTTTTTTGAGTGAATAAAGGATCTCACAATTTAGATGAAAATATAAATAAAGAAGCATGAAGTAGTGTGAAAGAGATTTTATGTAAATAAAGTAAGGGATATCCCCGAAGGGAAATATGGTACTTATCGTGGGCGTCCAAAATAATAAAGGTACGATGCATTTGATTGGATACCTTTTTAGTATGTATTATATAAATAGAATAACACAAAATGACAAGCGTATCTTACTTGATGAGACGGTGAGAATAAAATTGATGCAATCAGTATAAAGAAGTTTCAAATTGACGAAACTGAGGAACTTATGAATATTTTAAAATTTCTTAATATAGAAATATGTGTATAACTCTTAATATAGAAAAATATATGAATATTTTTTCAATTCTTTTTTTACTCTGTTATTATTGAGATGGTATACTATTTCCTCTATCCACGAACCGTTTGTCACATTTTTCTTTTTCCTCCGTTCATAAATCATTTGTCATTTTTTATTTATGTAATCTTATAATTTAGTTTTTCAACTTTCAGTACACTTTTTCAATTCTCAGTACACCTTTTCAGTTAAGTCAATAAAATTGTTAATTTCCTGCCGATCTAAATTTGGCAAACGAATTGTGGACCATGGGAGTATGATACGACTATTATAAGTATCGTTAGATAATTTATAGTCTATAAATTGATGTATTAAAGCCCCTCTTGGGGATATGATCTGATAAATTGATTTAATAAATAGATAATATAACACGTCTTCCGTCCTTAAAAAATATGCACATTGAGAAGTGTCACGAATTTTAATAAAATGAGTGAATTTCCAAGAAAAAGAAATATATACTTTTGTAGGATGGCCAAAAAAACAAAATTGTACATATTTTTTAGGGACGAATGGAATATTTAATTATCATACAAATATTATACAATGCATAAAAAGGCAACTGAAAAAATATTGTGAAGCCTATATTATTGTAATGTAAAAAGGTACTAGAATTCGAGCAATATTGCACTTTAATCTCAATGAAGATTAGCGTGATATTACTCTTTGTTTTTTCAATTATAGAAAGTATTTGATATAATTATTTAAAATTAGAAAAACAAAAGTGACTATACACATGACTCTTATAACTTTAAGGTAATGACTAATGGCTGAGTGCAGGAATGAATTAGATAAGAATGTAATAGATTTTGAAACAGAATGATGATGATAGGAGTAAAAATATAATTCATATGGGTAGTATCTACAATTAGGGATGACAACGGGTCGGGTTTTCGAGGATACCCGCACTTACTAAATTCTGTTGGGTCGGGTTTGGGCAAATGTGAAATGGGTTTGGGGCGGCTATGGGTTTGGAGACTAATACCCGTGATGGGTTTGAGAAATTAGCTGAGGGTACCCGCTACCCGAACCCGTTTATATATAATATAGATTTTATATATGTGTTCATTTTTTTTATATATACATAATAATGCATTACATATATTGTATTTGCTCCCCATTATGTAACGGCAAGCTTCAGTTCATCTCTTAACTTTATATATTTTTTTCTCATATTATAATTAATTTATCCAAAACTCTAAACAATTTTAATTCTTTCATCTTCATTACTCACTCATCTCTCTTCTTTTTGTAAAGATACGTTGCAGATAACTCTTCTCTTCTTACTGGGTCCTATTTATTATTGAGTCAGTTTGAATTCTTCTAACTTTTCCCATATAGTTTTTGATTTCTTGTTTGTTATTTTGAATTTGTTTATGCTCACAAATTATAAGTAATTAATGTACGCTAAATCGTCTTGTTATTATTATCGTGTTTATTTTATAGTGTTATAATTTTCATTAATTGATCACTCTGTATAAATATCATGATAGTTCATATTTAATTATTTTATAAATGTAAATGGGTTTGGGTGGGTAATTAACGGGTATTATCCAATGAGTTCGGATCGGGTATGGGTCTTAAAGTTAATACCCGTGACGAGTTTGAGTCGGGTTTGGGTTTGGAAAATACTTAATGGGTGGGTACCCGACCTAGTGCCATTCCTATCTACAATGGACAAGTGAATAAGAGTGAAAATGAAGTGTCCGGAATAATAATTATTCTTTTAATTTATGTTATCACATAATTGTTGGAATAATCTATCATAAAATTAAGCATTTTGATTAATATCAAAACTCCATTTTAAATGTTATTTTTTAAATGATATTAGGGTGTTGGCAACAAAGCCCTCCAATATGGAGGGCTTTGGCAAAAAAATAATAATATTTTATTAAATGGTTGTAAAGCCTGCGGGCTCTGCACCTCTGTGTTGGAGGGCTTAGCTTCATTTTTTTTTATTAATAACTAATAATTTAAATTAAAACAATGCAATTAATTAAAATAAATAAATTGTATTGAATATTTGGAAAATTACAATACAATTTTTTTTTTAAAAAAAAAACCGATTAGCTACCGAAACGCGCCCATATTTCCTCGATCATGTCGTGTTCGAGTTTGTGATGATTTCTTGCGTCGCGGAGCTCAACTTGTTGCTCCATATATCGCGCAAAGGCAGTAGGAACACCTTGATTAAATTGATCCGACGGACCACCATACGCGAGCTGTCGCAATGCCGCTGTGCATTTTTGAATTGGATGTAGCCCGAGCCTTCCCGTTGCATCGGGAAGTTGTTGGAAGTAGGGGTGGTGCGCCGCCAAAGTTTGGCAAATTCGCATGAACAACGGTCTTCGCATGCGAAACCGGCGTCGAAACATTTCAGCCGGATACGTGGGCTCCGCGCAAAAATAATCTTGCCAAAGCTGCTCGAAGCCCCCCTCACGATCTTGGTCAATGTATCTTTTTTTCGGTCTAACGGCTCGCCGTTCCGCCCGCTCCCGTTCTGTGGCCTCCTTTTCATCTATTTCCTTTTGTAATTGGAATGCACGGAGCGCTAGCCTTTGACGTTCCTCACGAGATATATTCATTTCTTAAAAATGTAGAGTGTAAGAAAATTGAAGGATTGGTGTAGAAGTGAAGAAGAGAAGAAGATTTGAGGATTGGTATAGAAATGAATTATTGTAAGTGGTATTTATAGTGTTAAAAAAAAAAAAAAACCGTTGACAAATGGGGGGAGGAAACGAGTTCCGCGCCCCCCCCCCCCCCGGCAGTCGCAACTCAGCCAGCGCCCGCCGTGCCTCGACGGGCTCCAGGGCAATTTTCAACGGCGTCCAGCGCCCGCGCCTCGACGGGCGCCGCTGCGACATTTATAACCACACTAATAATTATCAACAAATTTTGTGCCTGTGGTAGTGACATTTATAACCACAATAATAATTCAATAAACTTTGCAGGTTGGATGCGCTTCAAGGTGGAGTTGCGTCAGGTATGGTTAGCATCATTCATTGAGTCTTCAATGACTTAATGGTGTGAGTTAGTAGGATCTAAATTTTTAAAGTAAACTCATTTCCTCTATAGATAATTATATACATATAATATAATTCGGATTACAATTTTTTTATTTAAAATTTACGGAACTGAACGAATATCTGAAAACTCCGAATCAAAATTTTAGTTTTCCTTCCATTTGGTTCAGTTCGGAAATTCGATTCTGAAGTACTTTGCTAACCTCTAGGTTTCCTGATTGTGGCCCAACGGCCCAATAAGGAGCCCAATTTCTGCCTTCAGTATTTTCTAATTGTAAATTGATTTTGATCAAATCTGTCTGTTTCTTGTCTCATAAACCTTTTTTTTTTTTATCAAAGAGTATGTATCTCTATTCTCTACAAAGATTCAAACGTGGTTTATATGGAAACTACCACAAACCTTTTTTTTTTAAGAGAAAACTACCACAAACTTTAATATACAATCAAATCAATCAATCAATTGGATTTCAGTTATGTGTAACCAGATAAAGGAAGAGAACGATCTCATGAGCTCCTAGCCTGTAATATGAATTTGATGTGTTGTGCATGTGTAATTCATAGTTATGCTGCTTATGCATCATTCTCAATTTTCACAAATATTTGTCATTCTTGCTTGATCCTAAGCCTATATATATATATATGATGAAGAGGTTGGAATATGAAAAAGGAAATTGTAGATCATATAGAATATTATTGGTGTAGCAGTAAAGAAACAATATGTACAAATCTAGTTGAGCCATAATGAACATTATGAGAGATGTTAAGATAGGTTGGGAGCTGAGGTGATCCTGCCTCTGCTTCAATCACCATCGCCTCTACTTATTCTTGGCCAATACCTAACAGTTACTGCATCTATTCTTCCGTTTTGGCAAATCTTCCGCGGATTCTTGGCTGGCTGTCAGCCAGGGCTTTCCTACAAGCATACTGAAACCAAACGGCCATTATTAGTGTGGTTTCTTGACATAACACGATGATGATATTAGTAGTGGGACATTATAGTTTGGAAATTGAAGACAGATATATATAAAAATTCTCACCTTGATTTTTCTTCCAAAGTTTCTCTTGGATTTCTTATTCCAGTATCTAGAGAGCTTCTCCCTGCGAACTTCAGAAGGGCAGCTGCTCACGACCCTAGGTTGCACCATTGGGGACTGCTCGAGACTTGTATTACCATCGTTATCAAGAGTCTGTCATAAAAACTCAGTATCAATCACACCCATCCCTATCCTGTCCAACAGTCCAGAAACATCTAACCATTTCTCAGTTCATAAACATTTCGCATGGTACTCACGAGCTCAGGTAAACTGAGAATCATTCGCCCCAACTCAACATAGGGGTATTTGAGGATAATTTTTAGGTGTGTTATCAAAATATACAATTCTGAAGCCAAAGTACTTAACAAATAAAATAAGAAGCATGATATAAAATGTAACTCAGTAGTATGAGAGGATAATAGAAAAGTTTACCTTAATGTCTCCTTCACTGAATGCTCTCCGCATCCCATTAAAAGCCCCGAAGTCCAAAACAGGAAAATCCAGAAATCTTGGTCTCAGTGGAGGCTCATGCATGCTGTCCATAGATCTTAGACAGATCGAACTGACACTTTTGTGGAGTGGGCCCTCAGCAAGCAGCTTCTCATCAACGATAAAGTTTTCATCTATCTGTAGAGACGGAATTTTGATGCTCATGGCTTCACAAAGTGGCATCTCATTCCCTTGCTGTGCCAAAAGATCCTTTCTACATTCATAGAAAACCTCACTGAGGAGCTGTCCACTCTCGATGGAAGACTCAATATCAGACACCGTTAGCGACTGGGGTGAGATCACGTCTTCTCCACAAGAGATAATTGAGATAGCAGCAGTCATTGGATCCACCCCCATCAATGGTTCTCCGATTACTGGTTCGGGTGCCTTGAAGAGATCACCTTCTCCCCCGAGGTTGTAATCTGATAAGGTGGATGTTTGCATGAGGCTGCTTGGTATGCCCTATTTTCAAATTTGAACAAAAAAATCTCAAATTTCGATAGAAATATAATAAGATGCGTCTAAAATGTTCGGTTTGACATAATTCTGTATATACAACAAAAATGTGCAGGTGTCCCCTAAATTTATGGAGCTGTAGGCACACATCAAGCAAACAAAGCTTTTTTTGTCCAAACATGATGGTTAGCATGTATCGGTACAACCTATAAAGCAAACAAAGAAACCCACAACGACATAAAAGTTGAACTCGAGCACACCAATTAAATCAAATGATGGGACAAAGATGCAATATAGTTGGGGACAAGCCAGCATCAGAGATAAAAGTGATGGTAAGATGGTTAAAATTTCCAAGAAATACCAAGTATATACTGCATTTTCCAAAGACTAGCTAGAAAACTAGCTCTTTTTCATATAATTCATCTTCTACAAAAATTATATATATAAAGTAGATTGCATGAACTGAGTTATCGGCCACTAGAAACCAACATCTACTAGGTTCCAGACATGCACTAATAATTCCTAATATCAATTATTAATGAGTCCATAAATAACAGCAGATGGAAGTTTCTCATAGTTACAGACTAAATTTTCAATCAGAAACTTATATTACAGTTCATTTGAGTCACAAACTAAGATGCTACAGATTTTTCTTTAGTTGCCCTTAAACACTATAGAACATGAAAAAAGTCTGATGAAGATTAACTATATTTGGTAAATGCCACAACATATAACAGAAAGAGAAATCTCACTGTGAACTACCAATAATAGGAGGCTTATTTATCCACTTCACTTCTGTAACTTTAATCAGCATACATCAGTGAAAAGAAAAAATGAAACTCCTTAACAAATTGCTATGGAAGAGATAAAAGAAAGACAAAAAGACCAAGATCTCCACTTCACAAAAACATTAATTTTTTGAAGTTAGAAAAGAAAAATTAATTCATAACCTACTTAATGGCTTTTAAAAAGGAAAAGGAACTAATGATTGTGCTATTATTATGTTCCAATATTTTCCCTTTTCTCCATAAATAGAACTCAAAGTGCTAACCATTAATGGTGTGTTTGATGCCTATTGAGAAAGTACATTAGAAGAAAAATCTAATCTTTGAGATAAAGAAAGCAAATTTTCTAAGCTCATAAGTCAACATGTGCAGCATTCAAATGGAAAATCATGATAGCTCTCATTTAAGAAGTTGAACATAAATCAAAACTCACGATTGAAGTAGAAAACAAGAGAATTATTCAGATGCCCCAATTACTATGAACTAGAACAACAGCAATTCATAAAATAAATTATGAAAAAAAATAACAATAAAACGCAGAAAGTTAACAGCAAAACCCATCTTGCAGAAAAGGGAATATAAAAAACTCAAAATGAAGATCATTACATCTACGAAAATGTGGAAAGAGAAAACGATCACTAATACACAGATATTTTGACCAACGACAAAAGAAAAAAAAAGAAAAAAAAAAAAAAAGAACAAGAAGTAGAGCTAATCGAGGAATAATAAATTAAGCAAAAGATAATTTACCAACGACAAATTTGGCCTTTGTGAGCAGCAAAAGTCATCAAACTGCTGAACTTCTTGGAAGTATGGGAACACAAGCCCAGTTTCTGCATACATTACTATGTTTCTCACACTGAAAAGATTAGGGAAACAAGAGAAAGAGAAGAAGACACACCGAGCTCTGTATGTAAGTAAGTATATGTATAGAAAGAGGAGAGTTGCTTTAATGGAGAGGTTTTTATAGATGTCAAACAGTGGGAAACAACACCAGAAGCAGCAGCAGAGCAGCGACAGTAACAGCCGTAAAGGAGAGAGAGAGAGAGAGAGAGAGTAGAAGAAGAATCTGATTTTGGTTGGGTCTTTGCTTGGACTCTTTCATCATGAGAAAGAAATTTGTAAGGTGGAAAAGGTTAAAAGAAAGTAATAAAGCAAGTAAACTCAAAATAGTTATCTAATTTTGTGACTAAGTAATTAATTGTTCGATGATGCTCAGATGTTTTTTGTGCTTTTTCGGGGACACTCAGTCTAGTGGAAATTCACACTATGTCAAAACAGCTCCTTTCTTTCACTACAATAATTTTTTGCTTCATCATAATGCAATCGAATTATCTTGTACTATCTTGTAGTAATATACTAGTATATAATAATTCTTTTCTGTAATAATGTTATATATAAATATTGTAGTCATAATACTTGACCACAGATTTAATACGAGGAAAATACTCGAAGGAATGCTATTGCTATGTAAGCAAACCTTTTATTAGTTGAAATGTAAGCAAAGTCTTACTAACGACAATCTCTTTTTTCTTTTCTTTTCTTGAGGAACAATAATTTCATTTTTTTAGGAACAATAATTTCATTTTGGAATCTGTAAGTTGCACATATCATTGTAGACAAGAAGTTGATTCCTTATCTTTATCATATGATGAGCAATGAGTCCGATGTTTTTACTTTATATTAGTTAGTTTTAATTGTAAGTTTATTTTATTTTTGTCATATGGTTTGAGTAACCAGCTCATGATCACTTCTTTTTACAATTACCAAATGGCTATGGCCTATGATTTGAGATTCTTTTTCTCTCATCTTCAACGTTTTTGAGTAAATTAATAATAATCTTCATCTTTATTTCTTGATTTTTTTTTAAATAGTGAAGAATTAAATTATAAGCTATTTATTTATATATTATATACCCCCCTTGAGTAGGGATGGCAATGGGTCGGGTTTTCGAGGATACCCGCACTTACTGAACCCTGTTGGGTCGGGTTTGGGTAAGTGTAAAATGGGTTTGGGGCGGGTATGAGTTTGAAAACAAATACTCTTGACGGGTTTGGGTCGGGTTTGGAAAATTAGCTAAAGGTACCCGCTACCCGAACTCGTTTATATATAATATAGATTGTATATATATGTTCACTTTTTATATACATAATAATACATAACATATATTGCATTTGCTCTCCATTATGTAACGTCAAGCCTCAATTCATCCCTTAACTTATACTTTTTCTCACTTATCCAAAACTCTAAACAATCTTAATTCCTTTTTAAAGATACGTTGCAGATAACTCTTCTCTTCTTACTGAGTCCAATTTGTTATTGAGTCGGTTTGAATTCTTCTAACTTTTTTCCTTCGAATTAAAATTTTTTGGTAAAATTTACATATATTTTTTGGTTTCTTGTTTGTTATTTTGAATTTGTTTATGCTCACATATTATAGGTAATGTATGTTAATTCGTTTTGTTATTATTATCATGTTTATTTTATAGTGTTATAATTTTCATTAATTGATCACTCTGTATAAATATAATGATAGTTCATATTTAATAATTTTATTTTATAAATCTAAACGGGTTTGGGTGGGTAATTAACGAGTATTATCCTATGGATTCGGGTCGGGTATGGGTCTTAAAGTTAATACCCGTGACGAATTTGGATCGAGTTTGAGTCGGATTTGGATTTAAAAATTTTAGACGAATTTAAATTTGGGAAATACTTAATGGGTGGGAACCGAACCATTATCATTTCTACCCTTGAGGCCGCGAAGCGTCATGTCATCATGTGTGTGTGGTAGTAGTATTTATAACTTGATTTTATGGGCGAGACCAAATTGTATTTGTGGGTCCTATTGATCTTTTCTAATAACTATTTAGTTGAACATGCCTTTTATAGTATTTAATTGGACTTGTTACAACATTTGCCTCATGCCTAACTCATCAATCAATATTTAAGCAACCTACACAAATACCCGGCCTCAATATTTATGCGCTATACTATGCAAAATGCAGTTTTCTACCATAATCAATGATATAATCATTGCTTATAATTGTACCTCAGTAGATGATGGATAAGTGCATGTATGTGGGCGTATATATGTAGCTTAGTAAAATGTGGGCGTATGTAGCTGTAGCTTAGTAATATTGGGATATGTATTTAGACGGCTGCTCGGCTCAAATTGGGAACTAAATTTGATTAATCATAGAGGCTTAGCTGGGGGTAACGAAATTAGTAAATTAAAAAAGAAATCTAGAAGCGGTAATTAATTAATTTATCACAAATTCTTTCACGCGGCCGGCAACTACATTCTCGCCAGTCCGCGCCGATTTGACCCGGGTCAAACCTATTGACCAGGTATTTTTTTATTTTATTTTGATTTTTTATATTTTTTAATTTTAATATTAATTTCGAAGTCGATAGCCGAGCTTTTTGTGGTTTGTCGCCCCCTATTATTTGTATGCTGCCCCATATTATTGTTTGTCGCTCCTATTCTAAGCCATGAGTCGAACAAGGGGAGCCGAAGGCGACCCAAAGCGAGCCGTAAAAACATAATTGTTGTCGGTTTCATTATCTATACATTAGTTTTCGGAGCCGAAGGCGGAGCCGTTTGTTGTTTGTCTCCCCCCTATTATTTGTTGCCGCGCCACTAATTGGTACTTCGATGCATAAAAAATGATACTTAAACTAAATTTAAAAAAAAAAAAAAAAGTTGATCGGGTCAAACCGGGTCGGTTGACCCGGATTCGACCCGACTAGGGATGTAAATGAACCAAGCCGCTCGTGAGCTATTCGGAACTCGGCTCGGTAAAAGTTCGTTCGAATTCGTTTAATGAAGCTCGTCAATTAAACGAACCAAACTTGAGCACGACAGTATTCGACTCGTTAATTAGTTCGTGAACATGCTCGTTTAAGTGATTTAGTTTGAAAATATGAAATTATTTGTAGATTCAACTTATATTATATACTATAATTAGTGATACTTGTATTTATGTCCCTAATTAACTCAATTTTGTTATGAGAAATAATTAATGTATTGTATTATTGGGAATAAAATAATATATTTTTAAAAGAAAATTATTAATACCTTAAATAAAATTCTAAATTTAGAAAGTCTATTGGGCTCGATTAAGCTCGAATAAGCTCGTGAGGCTCGAAGTATTCGGTAAACAAAGTTCGGAGCTCGGCTCGATTATAAACGAGCCAAGTTTGAGCACGACGATGTTCGGCTCGGCTCGACCCGGTTCGATTACACCCCTAGACCCGACCACTATATTGTGGCCGGCCTCATGGGAGGGTCCCTCTTAATTTATTATTTCGAGAAGGCGATAATTTTCATCATTCGCTCCGAATCAATATTTATTTTAGGGTTAATCGTGTTTTGTGTCATCATCTTTCAGTTTTTTTTTTCAAAATATGTCCTCAATTTTCATTTTTTTCATAATATATCTTAATCTTACAACATTTTCCACAATGCAAGGTCTGTATTATGCATTCAAGGGATTGATTATACAATTAATTCCGTCAAGATATTAATCGCATAACTAACATGTACTAATATTACGTCTAATATCGACACATGGGAATACACACCAAGAATCATAAATCCTGAAAAGGAATGCAAACAGTATTAACAGATTAATTATATAAATTCAACTAGACATACAAACTCTAAGGTGGTGATTGGTATGATGTAATGGAGGTGGGAATGGAATGACGATTCCTATCTTCATTCCATTCCATTCCATTGCTTGGTATGATTTTTCCATGGGAATCACCATTCCCTTTGGAATCAGTATTCTCCCTCCATTGGAAATAACCATTCCTTTCAAAATACATGGTATTACCCATTCCATTCCTTCATTGATTCCTCCTTGATTCCTTCATCAAATTCATAATTCATATATTAACTATTCCTATTTACTTATAATATTATTCATAATTATTTCTTAAATTTATATTTTTCACAAAATTATCCTTATATAATATTTATTTAAATTTTTATAATAATATTAAATAATAATAATAATTTTGTGAAAACACACACACACATAGAAACACACACTGCACACACACACACACACACAAAAACACACACTGCACACAATACACACACTGCACACACACACACACAATACACACACTGCACACAATATACACACACACCACTGCACACACACACACACAAACACACACTGCACACAATACACACACTGCACACACACACACACATTGCACACAATACACACATAATGGAGAAAGAGGGAGATAGAGAACGTGAAAATATAAATAATTTTATTTTATTTCATTCCTTTATTAGTTGTTATTCCAAGCATATGAATGGAATCAATTAAGGAATTACGATTTCATTCCTATCGTATTTCTTGTGCATACCAAGCATAGGAATGAACAAGGTTTGTCATTCCATTCATCTCTTCATTCCATTCCCTCCTTATTACATTCCATCATACCAATCACCACCTAAGATCAATAAGGAATTTAGCTACTCATACTATAGGGGGGGGGGCTTAAGCCCCTACCAAGCAAAAGATATTTTGATTTTTATTTTTATAAAATTGTTAAATTTTTGATATTTTGTGTAAAGTATTTGCAAAAAAACCCCTACTATCAAAACTAATTATAACAAAATTATCATATCAAAATTTTTAATTCATATTTTTCTAAAATATTTCCCTCGGCAATAATTTTTTCTACGTCTACTAGTATTAACTAGAGTTTTTGGGATACATATAGTACGGTGCTAGCCTAACTCGTACCTCAAATTTTTAAATTTAGGATTTGAATTTTGTGACGAGCGAGATGCTCGCAAAAATGAGCACAAAATGTCTGCGTGCTTATGTACTCAATATACTTTTAGATCCAATTTTTAAAGATCTGGCATATAACTGTTGATAGTCAGCAAGAACTATTCATGTAACATACATGACATGATATGTGATATTCACTTAATACTCATTGCACTTGTTACTCTAATTAGCCAAACATTTGAGATTGAAGAAATGCAGTACTGTCATATGTATTTAAATAATCATTTATATATCTAGAAATACCTAACATAATTCTATCTTGCTACTAATGAATGGAGTCAGGGCCACTTGTTTTGTCATGTAATTATTAATTATAGACAAGATTGGTAATTGGTAACGCCTAAACGATTGAATAAATCTTAATCATATGTCAATTTATCAAGCAGAGGCAGGTTAATTAAGTACTTGATAACTATCAGATTATTAATTAGGTATAGTTCTATATCATAGCATTTGGATTTTAAATTGTGGCTAAAAATATACACTTTTATCATTTTCGGAAGTCCATTTGATTAAAATTCTGGCTAAATTAAAGCTAACATGTTATCATTCTTTTTTTTTTTTATCTGGCATTACAAAACGATGCGATTTCGTAAAAGGAAGTATATACGTTGTCGTTTACATCTTCTCTCTCTTAAAAACATATATAAAAATTATTAGGGCTCACAAAGTAGGATTTTGTTTAGTTTTCGATTTTTTAGGTAGAGATCAGAAGACATAAATGACGACGTATATAGTTTTTCTTCACAAAAGCGCATCATTTTTCATGTTGAAAATAAGCCATATAAAAAAATCAAGGCCACGTCAACTATACTTTCCCTAGAATTTTAATAATATGAAATTCCATAAATAATAAAAATGTATGTATTTAACCATAATTTTATAGTTTATGAAAAAAATTAAAATTTACTTAGTATAATTATGATTTCATGGACAATTTGCCATAAATTAATCAATATATGGCAAATTAATCAATTTGCCATATATTAATTGAGTAAATTATTATGAGAAGCCAATATTTGGTGAATAATTTGTTTGCAAAGGGTGTGCTTTTCTATTTTTTGTTCGATATACAAGAAAATTTAATGATCGAATAACGAAGAACTCGAATTTATAATATTTGACTTCGAGTATTAACTCGAAGTCAATAATTTGGCCAACATATGTACATTGTTTGCAAAGGCTGTGTACATCCTAGCTACTAGGTTCATGTATTATTATGAACGGGAATAGTTTATAGTTTTCTTCTTCTAATGGCCAAAAAAAATAATAAGGAATAATGACGCCATTTTGCATTATGTATTTAAGAGTATCCGCAGCGACGACCGCGGCGCTACGGTCTCACGTGTACGCCCGTGGTCGCGCTGCTTTAAAAGCCGCTGGTGATTGTTGTCCGAGGATGGTCGCTGGACACACGTGGCCCCCTCGTTGGACAACGGTTTTTTTTCAAAATCCGATTTTTTGCTCTTTTTTTAAAAAAAAAATTTTAATACCCATTTTACACTATAAATACTCCTCCCTCTTATTCATTTCTATACAAATCCTCCAATCTTCTTCATTTCTACACCATCTTATCCATATTTCTTCATCAATCCTCCAATCTTCTTCACATTTTCAAAAAAAAAAAAAAAAAGAATCCGAGCGACATCCATGATTGGTTTGGAAATTTCTCCGAGAATTATCCAAATGCTTCGACCCCATCACCACCCCCGATCCACACACCAACACCAACTAGGCCATATTCCGGTTTTCTCCCATAGCAATCCCCTCAAGGCGGATATCAAGCGGCGCACTCTCCCGTCCCAATTTTTCCCTCGCTTTCGCCGGCGCAAGTTGGGGGGTCCGACGTGCCCTTAGTCGGGCAATGCAACAATTGACCCCGTTTGAAGCGGGCTTCTCCCAACCTTGCTTCAACTTGGAGGATTATACGGAGCCGCAGGAGGAGCCGGCGGTGGAGACCGCGCCGGCGAGGCGCGGCGGCCGAGGGGAGCTACGGGGAGGTAGGCGCAGCGGACGAACGACATCCTCGTCCACTCAAAGCTCCGGGAAAAAGAATGCATATCGGAGGGCGAGACCGACACGCTAACGAGGGTGTGGGTCGACATAAGCCACGACCCAATTATGAGCAACAATCAAAAGGCGAAGGCTTTGTGGAAGCGCATCGCCAATCACTACAACACCATCAAGCCGCCCAATACAATTGAAAGAAGTTCTGAGATGCTGCGTATGCATTGGAAGCGCCTGCAAACCGATATCAAGATCTTCCACGCATACTACGTCCAAGCGGAGAGCAATTTGGGGAGTGGAGGAGGAGGCCAAGACGTTCTCACAAGTGCTTCGACGCTATTTTCAACTCCAGGGTCATCCATTCAAGCACCAATCTACTTGGGTGATTGTGAATACAACACGGTTCTTGCAAGCGACGAAGAGCAAAGATGCTGTGAAACGGTGCAAAACTAGCATCGACAGATCTTACTCGGAAAACCAATCGAGTAGAGGATCGGGTCCGTCGCACGATGACGCCGAAGAGCACCATTGGAGGAGACCTATGGCTCCGGCGAGCACAGGGCGCGACCCCAAGGCACAAAGGGATGGGCAAGACATCCGAGTGCTCCTCTGCGTCAACCGTCGAGAAGCGCGACAAGATAGCTAAGACTAATGAGACCTTGGAGATGTCAACCTATTACGAGATGTTCACCAAGGACACGTCTGGAATGATGGCTGAGCAAAAGCAAGGTCACTTGGAGTTCTTGAGCTTCATCAGGATGAAGCTCGGCATGCCTCCGCCCACCCCCGCCCCCGCACCCGCCGATGACGAGTAGTTTTTTTCTTTTTTTTTTGTTCTTCCGAAAATTGTATTGTAATGTTCCCAATATTCAATACAATTTATTTGTTTAAATTAATTGAATAGTTTAAATTTAAATTATTTAAAAACAAAAATTAAAAAAAAAAAAATAAATGTAGAGATCGACGTCCAAATGGAGGTCTTCAATGCAACAAAAATGATCTCTACTTATTTTGATTAAAATATTGTTACTTTTTGGCAAAGACCTTCATATGTTGGAAATCTTTGATGTGAATAGTATGTTTTGTCTTAATCTTGCTAAGTTGCCAATTTCAATTTTTCTATCTCATATAGCGTGTCCAAGGGTTTTCCATATATTTTTTCCTAGTTGAATTACTATATAAATTATCCATTAAGTTTGCCAAAAATGAAAAGAAAAAGTGGTAATGGAATTTTTTTGACCAAATTCATAAGAAAAAATTATTTTTGTCCAAAGTCATAATAATTTTGTATCTAACTGTATAAAGGCAGGCGCAGATCGATGAAGAGGAAATGTTGTACGAGTATCTACAAGACCTAAATTATCAACAGACTCTCCAAGTACATTTAAAATGCGTCCTAGAGTCGCTCCACCGACTGGAACACTTAGAGGAGAGATGCAGTCATCGATTCTCCCGAGAGTTCACAATTGCCGCGAGCAAACATATTAACGACGAGGAAGTTTGTTATGCTACTAATAGAAGAGTTACGGGGCGTAAAACAAAAAAAATACGCTGATGGGCCGGGAGCATACTATGTGTAATGATTCCATCATTTACGATAAATAAAAATAAAAAGTCATTCCAAAGAGAAACATGCACCACATAACCAAAGGGACATTTCTACCCTTAGATGTTGATGGGTTTGCATTGTTTTTATAAAAAAGTCTTACACTTTTTTTATACAAGTACAATTGTGTAAGAAAGTGTAAGAAATTATTGGTAAATTAATACAATTATCACTTAATGATTATAAATAAGTAAAAATATTGATATTTTTTTTTATTTTTATGATATTAAACTTTTCGAAATTGATTTATTAAAAATTTGAAATATTTAAAAATTATTTTTAAAAACGACTGTCAAATCCGCCCGTAAACGTACAATTTACGCTGGAGATCCAGATATATCCGATCGTAAAATATTACAATTTACGGGCAGATAAACCGCAATTTACGGGCGGATAACCTAGACTACCTAGTCGTTTCAACCGAAAAATTTTAAAATTTGAAATGTCGGCTGGCGTGGGTAAATAACTGCAGATTTTCTTATTTACGGGCAGATAACAGAGAAATACAGGTGGATTACTCATGAACACGGGCGGATTTTATGAAATAAAATGCGCGACGTTTTTGTTTCGGCTCGTTCTTCCTCGTTCGGACTCCAAATCACGCTCGATTTTCGCTTACAGACACTTATAGTGATGTACTTCAAGCCTATGTAGAAGGGAGGCTCAAATATAGAAGGGAAGATCCAAAGAGACCAAGGAAACAAGACCAACGGACTTAAGGATTAAAGTTGAGAAAAATTGCAAAAATGTGATGAATCCTTTGAGGATTTTGGAATGTATATACTTGAAGCACATCGCGATAGGAGTCCGTAGGCGAAAACCGTGCATGATTTGGAGTCCGAACGAGGGGGAACGAGCCAAAACAAAAACGTCGCGCACTGTATTTCATAAAATCCGCCCGTATTTTTGAGTAATCCTCCCGTATTTCTCGGTTATCCACCAGGCGGATTACTAAAAAATATGGGCGGATTATATGAAAATGAAATACAGTGCGCGACGCTTTTGTTTCGGCTCGTTCTCTCGTCCGGACTCCAAATCACGTACGATTTTCGCCTACAGACTCTTATCGCGATCTACTTCAAGCCTATGCATTCCAAACTCTTCAAAACATACATTATATTTTTGCAATTTTTCTCAACTTTGATCCTTAAATCTGTTGGTCTTGTTTCCTTGGTTTCTTTAGAAAATACGGGCCCTATGCAACTAAAAAAACTTAATGTTTCCCTATGGAAGATATGTAATAGTAATATTTTTTATAAACCTTCCCGTTTCTCTATCAAAGATATGTAATACTAATATTATTCATAAACCTTCCCGTTTCTCTATTGAAATGTATTGAAAAGGTAGTCCGCTCGTATTAGTATTACATA
>JAYJMF010000044.1:1800938-1811646 GCA_036873715.1 Salvia sclarea | reverse complement strand
CGGGTAGCGGGTACCCACATCTAATTTCCCAAACCCGACCCAAACCCGTCACGGGTATTAGTCTTCAAACCCATACCTGCCCCAAACCCATTTCGTACTTACCCAAACCCGACCCATCAGGGTTTGGTAAATACGGGTACCCTAAAAAATCCGACCCGTTGCCATCCCTAATCGGTACGCATGACTCTATTTTCACAAGCTAACAAAAAAAATGAAAAGGAATTCCCAACCCCAATGAATTGATAAACCTTTGTGAAAAATTAGTAACCACCAAAGAAAATAGCCCGCGAAACCTAATTTTGGCAAATTTCCCTCTAAAAATAAAAGTATGCTGCGAGAAACCAATCCCTCCGTCTCTCGAGACTACCTCTCTCCAGAAATTATTAGACGTTTGAAAGGAAAGCAGAGCCGAAGCGATGGAGGATACCAACGCATCGGCGTCATCTAACGGGAACAATCTGGCAAGGTGGTTCGGCACCAGCGTCGTGGCGGCTTTCTTCGCCTCGCTGGAGCGGTGCGCGTGCGTCAACGTCGACGCCGACGGCGAGGAAGACGACGACGAGGCCAACGACGATCCTCTCTTGATCACCACTTTTTACTCCTTCAATTCCACCGCCTCTTCCTCCAACGCCGCCAGCCAGAACGGAGACGGGACCAGTTTCGCCTCCGCCTCCACCTCTCAGAATGTCCAGGTGCTCAATTAGGGCTCGTCTGTATAATATGGTGTTTAGGTATGATCACAGGATATTAAATGCTTCTGTTAGTGTATATATGTATGTATTTTGTCCCCGATCGTGCTTCTGTTGGAGATTTAACGCGATTGAGAGAGACAAATCTTTGTTGTCAATTCTGTTTCATATAAAATTGGGGGCAATTAGGATTTTATTTTCTTTTCTTTCCTTTTGTTGTAGATGAATGCTGTAATGGCCAATCAGGGTAGCTTCGATTATAATGTTGTTGAGATTTGAGAGCACTGAAGGCTTCTTCGTGCCTCTACTAATCCCAATCCATTTAATACTTTAATTTTTGTCAATTTCTGGATGTAGAGTTCATTTTTGAAAGACAAATATTTGCGTTGTGAAGAGCACGTAGCCACCGCCCTGATCGAGCTCATGGGCCATCGGCCCAGCCCACGCATTACTAACAGTAACAGGCCAAATTTTGATGAACCATCATCATCTTGTAAAAAAGCGCTATTGTTCTGTTTATTACAGTATTATTTTTGTTTCGACACTCGATTTACATTCTGTTAGATAGCCCAAAATGCGGTTACCCTCGTATATCGTATTTCTGTTCAACTCCAAGTGTATAAATTCACAAAAAAGTACAATATAGCCAATAAATTCTATACAACACTATTCTATGAATATCTATACTTATGCGCATCCTGGCTGATCAATACAAAATTTTACCTACTATATATAGATCTAACTTCTAAGCAGCAACCAGCCATGGATTGATCGGGACGCTTTCCTCGCCGGTTATCCTTGTTTGTGGATATTTTGTTCCAGTTTTATGAATCCCAACAGTGGACACGTCAATCAATCAAATTCAGACCAGAAAACACATGACAAAAGATGGCATTCCCCACCATTATTCGTCACATTCATTTTGACGAGGTCCCATTTCCATCTTTCCTTACTGGGCCAGCAGCTAGCTTAGACTTTCATCAATAAACTAATCAAGAATCATCATCATACTTAACCCCATCATGGTAGCCCTACCTCTGGAATTCTCTTTGCAATTTGCTCAATTTCGACTCCTTCCCAGCTGTCCGTGCCCATACCTCGAGGTTCTCCAAGGGACCAAAACGATCGCGATCCTCAAATACTCCTCCCCCGACGTATAATGGTGGATGGGGTCCTTCCAATAATGCCAAACATGGCTTCATGTGCTGTACCTATCAATTTTTCAGCACACTCATAAATCACTCCCCCTAAAGCAGAGTCTTTCATATCTGTTTTTCTCAACAACCTGTCTTACAGGGACACTGGTAGACCATAATTAAGGAACGATCTGATCCGCCCATCCCACCCCGAGGTGACGATGACTAAACCCCACGCATGGGAATTCGACGCGCTCTGACAAGAGGTCTTGAGAAGTTTGTACTGAGATTTACTGATTGGTGATGTCAGGGGTCGGGCGCTAGAGACAGGAAGCTTTTCCTCAGGCCAAGTGGCCGATCCCTTTGAACTTGCGTCTAAGAAATACGCTTGGCCTAAAGAGAGGGGGGGTGAGGATGAGAACGGTAATGAGTTCGTCTGGCGTTGGCCAGCCGGATTTTCCAAGTTCCCGGTTTTGAAGCCAGGCCACGGTATGGCAACAGAGGCATCGGAGGAGAAACACTCAAAGGACCTAACAGGTTTTGACTGCGATAAAGACTCTCCCTGATCAGAGTAGTTCCACATATAAACATTGGAATCATCTGATGCTGAGACGATATGGCTTCCATCCGAAGTAAACGAAGCGGCACTCTGGTTCCCAGCATTTCGAGGGCCTGAATACAGCAACATATGAAATTGTAAATTACATTTCAAAATTATGCCAACAAAACTGACCATTTTTAAAATGTCTTACACAGTTCAGGACAAAATCAAATTTAAGGATGGTTTCAAATCATTAACAACACTTTCTGATAGCAAAACCAGAACTTTCAGACCCTTACCTTTGTACTTTCCAATCACATTCACCCCATCGATAATTCTGACTTTTGAATCAGCAGATGTGACCAATATTTTTCTTGGGTCCTGCGGTAAGAACTGCATTCACAACATGAAAATGTAAGAAAAAATCGTTGAATTAGAAACATATCACAATCTCAAGAAGCACAAAGAAGTAACCTGAAAGCCAGTTATCCTTTTGCAAGCTGACTTCTTCTTGCTTCTTAAGCACATCTGAGCTTCCAACTGGAACTGATTATCTGATACAAGAAACACAAGCCATTCCAATTATTTGTCAAACCACCATATCACATTAATCCACAATGTAATCTCAGAGTATGGTGACATCCTCTAATATTATGGCTTAAAAAATAACGCAAAAAGACCCACACAAGAAGCTAAGGCAATTCATTATGAATTATTTTTGTGAAGAATCTACTAACTCACATACTATACGCTAGGCATAAGCAATATCGACACAAAGTATTACAATTACCCATGTCAATTGAGAAATCTGAAGCTTTAAAGAGACAAATGCATTAAAACTTGTGCCCAAATACAATGTACGGTGTTACGATGAGATTTACACCATAGACTTGTGATATTAGAGAACCAAAGTGATGAATTATAGAGCAAGAAAAAAATTGTGATGGACTAATGAAAATATACCTGATAAGTGAAAGAGCTGACAGGTGCCTGCAATAGAACCAATAATACCAGCCTGTATTACAAGAAAAGGAATAACAAATTGATATTCTTGCAATCTAAAGTTGTAACAACAAAATCTAAGGAGCAGTTTCAACAGACCTGGCCATCGGGGAAGTAAGAAACAGCGCTGATAATGTCCCTTGTTTCTACCCAGTCAACAACTTTACAACCATCAATTGACCAAATCCGGACCTTCCCATCTATTGAACCACTGATGAAGTAATCATCATTGACAGGGTTAAATTGGATGCAGGTCACTGCATAGCATCAGAATTTATCATTTTAGCAAAATAAAACACAGTAGTGCTAAACCAAACTTACTTTTTAGTTTTTGTTCCCTCCCAAATTAGCTTAATTTGATTTAGTTCAGAGACTAGGTGTGTACCATAATCACTATGCTGGAAAACCTTGAGGCACCGATCAATTCCAACCCGCCACAGACGAACAGTTTTATCAACAGATGATGACAGCAGACACTGCAAAGGAAGAAAAAGATCTTTAGTTCAATGTAGAATTTCAGAAGATAATGACATATGATAACCACATCCTAAGCAATAACATACATTATCCGTTGACCATGAAAGATCCAAGATCTCCCCACTGTGCCCTTCAAACACATGCAATGGCTTCTCAAAAATTCGAAAGACTTTTGAGGGGAAGACTATACATGCCGAATCTTGTGTTCTTCTCCGGCTCTTGGATTTACTAACCTTATCCTTTTCCAACATTAAAGGCCCCAATTCGGATAGATGATTTACAGAGAAGTATACACATGATGGATCTGCATCTGGGATGTCAACTGTATCCAATCTCTCATCCTCCACAACCTGCCAGATTCTCACAATCTTATCTTCACCGGCACTAGCAAGGTATTGCCCATCAAGGCTGAATTTCATCGCCGTGATGGGCCCATCATGTGCTTGAATTTCTTGTCCACTAAAGAGGGCCGAAAGCTCCTTCAACCTCCTCTGATAATGGCGAACCCTAACTCTCCAGATCCTCGATCCCTGAACCTGGCCGAAACCACACGATCCAACATTCTCTTCTTTCATACCCCCACTCATCATACAAGTCATGGAACGCAGTTTATGCAACCACCTCTTCTTCAAATTACTCCGAGTTCTGGGTGTATTTTCACTACCCTCATTCCCATTATCCACAATTTCATCAACTGTGGAAGGCAATTGAGAAGCACTATCAATTCCTAATCCCTCAGGTGAGAGCAGCCAATCCAATCCCATTAATCGAGCATCTCCTTCCCTCTCGTTTTCGACCATCCCACCCATATCACATTCACATCCACCACCAAGATTCCCATCCCCAATTCTGCACAATCCCAGATCATCTGTGTCCCAACTCGACACAGATGAACGGCTAGAAGAGAACTCATCTTCACTACCATAAGCTCTTAGGACTGCTCCACTATCCTCCATAACTCTTTGAATATCTCCTCCCCTCATATAATCACGTTCTTCACTATCATCGCAACTATCTACAACTTCTCTTTCCACCTCACCTAAACCGACTCCAATTCTTCTAAAAAAATTCTCACGGCGCTCACCGACACTCTGTGGAGCATTAATCCACACATCATATTCCCAATTCCTAATACTAGGCTCTTCAACAATGTGCTCCGGCGCGTCAAAAAACTGAGATTCTTCGTCGTTGGTGAAGCTATCCATGATCTCTTGAGTTCAACCCATGAAAAATAATTAAGTAGAACTTTTTGAAGCCCTATGCAATGTGCTTATCCCTTTCCGAGATGCAACCTTTGAACAACAAAGAGACACAAACTTAAGTTTAAAAAAATGAGTAAGAAACAAAGGAAGATGCACCATAACCAATATTTCTGCAATGGCACAAATAAACAAATAAAAGCTCTGGTCCAGCAAGAAACATCAACTACTGATAATTATCGCAATAAAAAAAGGCGTAAAAAGCAATAGATCCAACATGGATCCCAATCCACACACATTGAACCTGGTGTCCCACATGTAGATATCTTCTCATATCTCAGAGAAGCGAACTTGATTACGTATTTTAAAAAGTATTTATGCTGGAAAATATAACTTCAGGTTTTCCATGAAACAGCTAGTAACACCCACAAAATATTTGAAAACACATTTACCCAAAAAAAGAAGGGGAAAAAAAAAAGTAACGGAACCATAACTGCTAAAAAATGAAAATGAAAATGAAAATGAAAAATCGTATCCGAATTCCACGACGAAAACGGATAGATGAAAAGTTTAGAGAGAGATAGATTGGCTCACATGCAGTTTGATAGAAGAGAATTGCAGGGGGAAGGGAGAGATCGAGGGGAGTGGCTGCCTCTCTATAACGGAAGCAACGAAGACGAGTGACCATTAAAAAGCAATTGGTAAAAGGGGAAAAAATTGGAATTAATGGGAAATTGATGGATTGGAATGTAGTGAGGAAGAAAGTTATGGTGTGAAAAGGAAAAAAGGCATAAATTCTCGATATCCGTGTATCGAATGGAATGGATGGCCCGAGAAACGAGATTTTGGGCTCAGTTTTTGTGCGTACTAAATAGGCCAACAACCATACACAACAAACTTCCACATTTTTTTAATTTTCTTTTCCTAATTATTCAAGTCCTAAAACATTTAGTTTTAGGCTTAGTTGTAGCAAAATTAATATTGCTATACTTTTTTTATTACTAAGGTGACACGTTTCACCTGAATCGCACATTGTAAAGCTACACTCTCGACAAGTCAATGCATCATCGCATGGCGGAGCAAAGGGGGCAAGAGGAGCCCAAGCAACCCCTACGCCAAAAACTTATTTTTGTAACATTATAAATTTAAAAAAATTTCAAACTATTTTTTGTATTAGCATTCCTATAATTGAATATTTTTAAAAAAATAGCTTCCTTCAAGTTATATTTCTGCTCCGTCTCTGTGTCGTGACCAAAAAAATTGGAGGTATTTGCTATAAATTAAAAGGTGATAAAGTTGGTGTAAATTTTCAAATATCCTGTTAAAATTACAAAATATGTAAAAACTTTGTATATTAGTTTATAATTCATTTTATTGTTATAGATACAAGATTACATGATAATGTGTAAATTAAGTTGCGTGACAATTTTTTTATTATTTTTTTGAAAAAATATTCTTAAAAATAATTGAAGGCAAATAATAGTAATACAGACTTTCTTTTGAGTATTAAGTAATTTAACTTCCTTTTAATAAAGTATACTTTTTAGATTATTTTGTTTTTTTTTAACTACTTGCTTACAGGTAGAGCTGTCAAACGGGTGGTCGGGCCAAACCCTATTTTTCGGGCTGGGTCGGGCCGATCGAAATCTTTCGGGCCTGAATTTATGGAGCCCAACCCAATCCCTATGGATTTTCGGGAGGGCCGGGCACTTTTTTTTTTTATGGTCAAAATAAATAGATATATATATTTGCTTGAAGTAGAAGTGTTGAACCAACCCTAATAAATAATAAAAATTGAATATAAAGCAAAATAAATCAATATCTCGTAAAATTCAAATACAACTACAATTTATAAATATAATTGAATATGCATTGACGTTTTGTTTGAAGAGAAGAAAAGAAAACAAACCCTACATTTATTAAATTACAAATACAATTAATTTTCCTTAAAAAAAATACAATTAAATGATTAACAATAATTAATTACATAATACAAAAAAAGTAAAAGATATATATTAATTAAATTGGGCGGGCCGAAAAAGCCCGTGGGGTTCGGGCTTTTTGGCCCGAAGCCCGATTGGCCGGAAGGCCAAACGGGCGGGCCAAAAAAGTCCGACTTTTTTTCGGACCATCATTTTCACAGCCCAGCCCGGCCCAAACCCCGGATGGGCCAGACCGAAATTGATAGCTCTACTTACAGGTGATGCCTATTACGAAGTACACGACATTCAAATCTATATATTTTTCAATCATAGGATACTACTTCTGTTTACTAGTCATATGGTTGTTTCATTCCTCTACTATTGTAAAAATCACTTAACTCATTAATTTAATTAAGATCTTACTATATTGGTCATTTCGGTCTTATTAATTTAACACACTACGTATAGATGAGATTTGAACCGAAGTTAAGTCTTTGAGTACATCAATTTTGCTACTTGAGATAAGCAATTCAGATAATGTCAAGAAGTTATAGATATTTATTCTTTATGTTTTTTTTCAAAAAGAATCTTCGAAATATTACAAACAGTTAATTCATTAGTACAATATTACTCCTAAGTCCTAAGTAGGGCTGAGAATTTGGGTCCGGTTCTTCGGTACTCCTGGAACCGAACCGGACCCATGGTACCGTGGAACTCCCGAATACTGATTTATGTGGCACTGGTACTGGTGCCGGTTGTCCCTCTCCCCATTTTTTCGGTTCTGGTATTCCCGGAACCGAACCGACGGAACCGACCAAATACCGAAATTCAATTAGCCCTAATTTAATTTGTAAATTTGAAACCTAAGTTTCAAATTTCAGTTTCACTCTTTGACACATACACACGCGACAGCGACGCGGCCCTCCTCCACCCACGCCACCGCCGCGACACGACCACCGCGGCCACGCCACCGCCGCTCGCCAGACGTCGCCATCCCCGTGGGACAGCCTGCTTCCTCACCTCCACGCACACGCACATTGCGGTTGCGGTGCTGCCTACGCGCCTCCACGCCGCCGCGGACTAGACGCTGCTGCCCCTCCACTCCTCCATCCACGCCATCGCCGCGACTCGACCACCGTGGCCACGCCACCGCCACTCGCCAGACGCTCCACGCCGCTGGACAGGAATTTTTCATTTTTTTTTTTTAATTTCCGGTTTTATTCGATACTCTCGGAACCGAACCGTGGTATCGAGCACCGAGTGCCGAAGTGTCGAGTGTCGATCTGGTACTGGGGCCGGTTCCCCCTATGACCTATTTTTCGGTTCGGGTATCGAACTTTCGCAACTGGGTACCCAGAACCGAACCGAATCTCAGGCCTAGTCCTAAGGACAGACGGTTACAATCACAACATTATATAACAAACTAATAAAGAATTATTAAAATATTATCAAGAGAAAATGGACAGCCTTGAGACTCTTGACATTCCTCACAATCCTCGTATTAAAGTTCGTCATTACATGATACCATATCAATTTGGATCTATGGTCACTAATATGAAAATACAATATAAAATAATTAAACACGTTGCTATACACGTAAGGCATAACTAGTTATAAAGATCGTTTGTCCTCCAAACAATAAATTAAAGGGTTCAAATAATCACTCTTGAGCGTGGAGTGTATCAATTGTAACTAAAAAAGTTAGAGCAACAAATAATTGTTTGATTATACATATATATTTTGATGCTAGAGTCTAATAAGTGAATATTGATGACCCAAGTGGCAATTAAGTATCCAAAAGGACCAAAAGAATCAAAAGTTTTTTATTCTTTTCCACGTTCAAATCGAAGTTTGTCAAAAAATAGTTAGATTTATCTGAAGTGACATTTAACAATATTAGGTTTAATAAACATATGTGCTCGACCATACTTAAAGGTGAAAATATTTATAGGATCGAGCCAAATTTAAATCATATCCCATTACATAATTTGTTATTAAAATATTGTAATGGATATGTAATAGTAGAGGAATAATATGATAAGGATCATTTGTGAGATTCAATCACGTTTAGGCTAAATTAACATCATTCTTTTTTGTTTTAGACATTTATTTTAATTTTAATATATCTTAAAAAATACTATTAACGTCGTTAACCCGAGTTACACAACAAATCTCATATAAAAAAATAGGATATACAATAGTAAATACAGCCTCCATAATCAATATCCTGTGGCTGTCATTGTGCAAATAACCCCTTTCATTATTTCACAATTTATATATATTTGTTTTGGTGCTAGAATTTTATTCCTTTTATACAATATTTTCTAATGAAAAATAGTCCATTTAGCAAGGACCTTATCAGTTATCACCCTCACGATACTTCCAATCATACACTAGTTGGACTAAAATATACGAAAAAACGCAAGTTCAAAATGACGAACTTAACTAGACGAAAACCATGTCATATGAAGTATTTTATGGCATATAGAATAGTAATTTCTTAAATAGCATATTTTTAGCTAGTTAACTCAACTTTGTCACATATTGTTTTGGTGCTAGAATTTTATGGCTTTTCTACTATTCTCTTTATACGCATAAACACAAGTAACTTAAATTTACGTTGTTATATATTCTACCTTCAAGTCCATCATTTCGTAAATTGCTAATTTAACTCCAATAATTCTTAAACCAGTCTCATATATAAATAAGTATAGCTTTACTTTGTAACTATTTTAGAAACAATAACGATTTGTAGAGGTCAACATTGAATATAGATTTGGTATTAAATAGAAGGGGGATATGCATATAAAAGCCATTCTTAAATAAAACATTAGGGGCATAATTACACTTAACAACTTAATTCCAAATCAGTGGTGTTTATTTGATTATAAAGAAATAATGTCTTAAAGACGTAGTTAAAATGAAAACTTTTCTTTAAACTGCATTTAATTGACGGTAATAATTTAGATAGAGAATGGGGTTGTGTTAATAAATTGGTAGACAAGCCGACAAGTTTGGAGAAAATTCCAAAAATGCCCAGAATATGTTGAGGGGAGGTCAAAACCTATCTGACAGATTCTTCAGTTATAGAGGGTATGGGTTGTCATTGACACAATTTAATGCTAAAAAAGTGCCCTCCCAATTTCCTCTTTTATTATTTCTATATTTTTTAAGGCTTCGTTCTATTTGATAGATAAATTATTATGGGCAAGCGAGGGAAAATAAAATATTTATCTTTTAAATTTTTCCTTCTTTTCCATCCTTTTATCTAAAAAAATGATATTCTCTTTTTCCTCGTTTTCCCATGATTATTTATTCATAAAAAAGAACGCAACCTAATAAAATAATACTAATTCTCTATTTCACTATGTAGTCGGAGTGACACAGTTAAATCAGTTTTACGGAAAATGATTTTAAATATCGCGCGTATTTTTGTAGAAATGAAAAGAGAAATGATTCCTTACTACTATCTAGGGGTGTCGACCGGTCCGGTTCCGGTTAACCGGACCGTATTAAACGGTTAACCGGAACCATTTAAGGCCGAAAATAGGAACCATAAACCGCACCGTTTTGTTAAACGGTTAACCAGAACCAGACCGTTTTTAAACGGTTCCGGTCCGGTTAACCCGTTTAGAACCGTTTTTTTTTTTTTTTTTTTTAAATTGTAATACCTATTTCAGAAAATCAGCAGTAGCATTGTAGCACAGTAGCAAAAGAAATCGAATTTCATCATTTTATTTAA
>JAYJMF010000044.1:1779658-1792296 GCA_036873715.1 Salvia sclarea | reverse complement strand
GTGAGACGAGACTACCTTGCATTGGAGGCAATAAGGACGAGAGGAGAGGAGACAAGACGGGACTATTGGGTAATATTCTGACGAGGCAACCATGCAACGCTCCAACAAGACGAGACAATTGTGTAACTTTTCGGCGAGACAAAAAACTAATGAATTTTGACAATTAACAAGTACTTCTATTATAAGAATTTGAGAAAATTAACTTTTTAATAAAAATATTTACAAATTATGACATAAAATAATTCTCATCTAATTTGGACGTTTACAACCTTGTCTTCATCTAAAGGATTCCCCTAACCTCACATGATGAAGACCATTTCATTTTATTTATTAATGTAATGACAAAAGAGGCGAAAAATAGCCTTGGAAATCAATAGCCCGTATTTACTTCACTTACATCCTCTACGAACTAAAGAAAGGGCTGTTTTATTATACGTTGTGTCCACGAGGAAATTCACAATCCAAAAAACCCTACTTCCCACGAATTGCGTAAAGATTTTGATCTCCATTCTACTTTTTCAGTTGATTAATCGAGAATAAATATGGCTGAGGGTTATTGGAGGTACGGCGACGGTAGGCAGCAGGCGACTGCGCTTCCCCCTCATATGGTGAAACGACCTCGTACTGATTATGGTATTCCTTTGTTTAGTACTTTATCCCTTATGCGCCTAGTGCGTTATGCAAATCTACCGTTTATTTTCGGGGTGGTAGCCGGGATATGGGTTTCTTTTGTTGTTAATGTATGTTTTTTTTCGGTATTGTGTTTTTCGCTTTAATGGAATCTGTAAAATTAGGTTTTTTGGAGTATGATGCATTGACGAAGAATATACTTCGATATTTGATTTAGTTTAGTTTAATTTATTTCAACTGGGTGTCGAGCATGATTTGTAGGAATCCTGTTCTTATATGTATGGAGGTGTAGGAAAGCTCGGCTGATAAGTTATAGTATTATTTTGAGTCTTTTGTCATCATTTGGTGACTAAAACTGCTGCCAAGAAACTTATTTATGCTTTCAATATGTGGTTTTGGTCTATGTAATGTCTTCAGATTTTCCATTGCTTGTGTTTGTTAATTGGTTTCTGTTTGTTATGTAGAGCTGCCTAGTGGACCTGACATGCCCAGCTACTATGGCCGTGATGACGAGAGGGCAAGACTACGTGTTATCAGAGATACGGATTCCCTTAACGCATCATATGATCGCTACCTTCGCAGTGCGGTATGCACTTTGGCTCCTTCTTAGTTTACAGATTAGTGTGATTACACATGTTAAATTATTAAGCTACATGTATTGCGTTGAATGTACTGAAACTGTGGTTCAACATACCAGCAAATGCCGACATACGCCAGTGAGTCTGGACGATCTATGAGCAGTGGACTTGGTGGACATCATCATATTGATGATCCACGTATGTTAGGTATGGGAGGGTCAGACCCAGCAGCAGCTGCAAAAAGCCGACCTGTTGGAATTGGAGGGCGGCCTGAAATTCCTCTTCCTCCCGATGCTAGCAGCACTTTGTTTGTGGAGGGCTTACCTGCGAATTGCACTCGCAGGGAAGTTTCTCGTATCCTTTCTGTTGTGTAGTAGGTGTTAACGTATTATACATCAGTAGCTTTCTTCCTTTACTCTGGTTTGCAGATATATTTCGCCCATTTGTAGGCTATAAGGAAGTAAGGCTTGTAACTAAAGAATCAAGACATGTAAGAGTGATTTCATTTTATGTTAGTAAGTTGTATTTAATTCCATTATTGCCTTAAAGTCTAATGATATTGTTTAAATTGAACTTGTGCAGTCTGGTGGTGATCCCCTGGTGCTTTGCTTTGTTGATTTTCAGAGTCCAGCTCATGCAGCCACGGCAATGGATGCTTTACAAGGTAAGATTGACTCATGAGTTCCCCTAGATAAAACCATTGTTGGATTAGATGCATCTTAGTTTTGTCATCACCTACCCTTCCTTCATTTATTAGCCTGGACTTATCTTTATAGTCCACGAGAGAATGAATCTTAAAGAGAGGGAGTCTGGTTCTGACATTTTGTACTGTGGATGTGAGAGTTGCGACCATTCTACGTTACATAACCGGGATTCTTTTAGCTTAAGGGGAATGGAATTTGATGGAAACCGGGGAGTCTAGGATATTGGTTTTGCTTGTTGACTCAATAATAAATTCTATTGAGGTAGGCCGACCTACCACAGGGCTTTGTAATTACCTGGAATAATCATTCACACGATTTCCTACTCCTGCCTTCAGACGTTCCATAAACATTGTGATTCATGGATTATCTCCAACTAGAAAGAGACTTTGTTGGAAATTGGAATCGTCATGCATGGGGTCGAGCACTTGCAGTTTAACAGCCAACTACTCCTTTCTGCATGAAGTTCGACACATTGAAGTTTGGAATTCTTTATTTTTGAATGTGCCTATTTGGCCAATGGGAAATGTTGACTTACACAACACTTCTGAGTTCATGGTTTGAGGTACTTATAGAATTACAATACTGAGAGGGGTACGATAAATTCTTGATTTGACATATTCAATGTGTAGCCTGATAGCCTCTACAAAGCAGCCAGGCTTTTGCCTGGCACTTGACAGTGCACCCACGCATTTAGCCCACCTCTGCAAGTTGGTATATGGATTTATGATGAAGGTGAAAGTTATGCTGGTTTTTGTTGAATCAAGCTGTAAGCTTTTTGAGTTAGCTTCCTGGTCTAGTATGGAAAAATGGCTAGTTGGATTTGGTCTTTCAAAGAAACACTTATTTTTGAAAAGATGTTTTATGATTGTTTGAAAGCCATTCTAGAATTTGTCTTGCTTTGCTGGACTTACTGATGCGAGTTGGTTGTTTTAATGTGGCTATTTCCTGGTACAGTGACCTAACGAAATAACTGTGTTAAAGCTGTCATGCTGAGAAATTTTAATAATATAGCCTGTCTATCTATAAATACTAACGCTGTCAATTTATCAACAGAACCTTTTAGTCTTCGATTAATTACTGCTGCTTAGCTGTCATAGTGATGCATTCTGATAAATAAGTAAAAAACCATAACAATTAACAATCTATAGACTGGAAAAATGCTCTTGGTTTAATTTAAACTTTTGATGTACTCAAATTCATATTAATCTTAAAATAAATTATTATGTCATCACAATATCACCAAATTAATGATTATTGAAGTACTAACATATTTTACCTGAATTATGAGAGGTAAATCAATGCAGTTTATCAACTAAATGAAGTGGTGCATTGATATTCTATCTCTGCATCTGTGTTATAGAGTAATGCAGATTCGTTCTATCTCGTGGTCTCGATTTGAATATCCACCGTACCTTTTGAACAAGATGTTTATTCCATAGTCCATAGGTTTCCTGATTCGACTTCTTTAATAGCTTGAACCGGGCATATTCGAGAAGTAAGCTTTGATAATTCAGCGATATACGAAAACGTGATCTACCTGTGCTCTGACGTCCCTGGTTTCGTTGTAATTCGAAGCGACGCTGCTTGGCACCATAAAACATCGAGCTAATCTTGCAGGTTACAATTTTGACGAGCATGATCGCGACTCAGCAAACTTAAGGCTCCAATTTGCTCGCTTTCCTGGGGCCAGGTCAGGGGGTGGGCATCGTGTGAAACGTTGATATTGAGTTTGGACAGGTGAAAATACTATTCATCCGCGCTTGACCGTTATTATAGTGGACGTCAGGGTTTTACTGAAAGTCGTTGATGATCAATAAAACGCTCTAAACGTGAACCAACGCTTCTGTGTAGGACCCATTGAGTCAGGAGATTTACACATTGTGTCTATCGCAGCTTTGGAGTTTCGTGAGTGACGTGCAGATGCTTCGCTTAGGACCCAGTGGGTTTGTGCCAATCGGGACATGTTACGTTTGAGGCTCTTTGCCTTAGCATTTTCCTTATACATTACTTTCCTGTCTCCCATTATTTCTAGTGTACTATGTTGTTGCTATATTTATCTACGTTTTACCAACTGCTACTAAATTTGGAGGCTACCTCCTCGGAGGACTGCCGGTGTAATAGTGTCCGTCAGTGTAAAATTATCATCATTAAACCCCTACAGGTACCTTGCTTTGAAACCATTGTAGTTCTTACTTCCAATCCAGCTCCATGTAGTTAGAATAGTAGGAAAAGCTGCGATCTGGTGTCTCAGAATTTCTTTCTATGGTTTTAGAACTTTCTTATTTGAATATCTGGGTGTATTTTATCGTGTTTGAGATCTAACTATTGTAAGAATCTCTTTATTAATTAACATCTATCCTACTTTTGGTAGATTGAAGGACATTTTAACATGCAGGGTTCTCCAGTTCTAAAAACCATGCATAATCTGCTCCTTATCGAGGATTATTAATCTTTTAGGGGGTGTTTACCTTGGATGATAGCTTTGATAGATAGAAATAACATAGGCTAATCCTCTATGTACTTTGATGGATTGTAGAATTTTTGGCTTGTTGGATCATGAATCCTTTAAATGCTCAATCTTATGTATTGTCAATCTAATCTATCACCCAATGTAAATGCCCCCTTAACATACATACTACAGTGATGTTAAAATGTAAAGGATGTCCAGAAAATGATTTTGGAATTGATTTGGTGGGGTTGGAATCTGTGGTTGATTGTCTTCCATTTGTGCAACCAACAGAAGATAATATGGTGATCGAATAGCAATCTGCAGCTTTGGCAAATTCCGCCTTTCTACTCACATTCTGAGTTTAGATTTTCTGCTATATAGAACCCAACATGACAATATATTCTTAGTTTTTATGTCAATCATTCTGCCCTATGTATGCCCCTGCTTGGGATATGTCATGGAAACCTGTGGCGCTTCCTCTTTTCTTAGTTCTGATCTTTTGCTTAGATCATAACAGGTTTTGTAGGCTTCTTGTACATCTTCGCTGAGACCTGAAAATTTTCATTCTATCGGGCATTTTACTGAAATGCCAATGAGGAAAAGCTTCAAATTGGTTTTAGCTGCAAGGCTAAGGTAGCAATTGATACTTGCATTCGTGTTACCATTAAAGTTTCCCAGGTTTCTTGATCATATGAAAAAGCTATGGGGATCTGAGGATCCATGCTCATGTCTTAACTATTGTTAAATCTTAGATCGATGTCTAATGCATGCTCTTTATAAACTCACAAGTCACAACAGTATTGATGTGCCTTTGGATAAAGAGACTGGGATGGTCAGCTGCTAGGATATTTTTTAGATCACCAAACTGGAAATAGCTTATAGCATAACTACTTATGGCGATTTGTGAATAAATATTGAGGTTCCACAGTATGCCAGAAAGGAAACCCTTCTTTTCCCATTTATGTTGTTATTTAATTGAACTATACTTTTGACATCGCCCGCTGTGAAGTGCGTCTGGTTGAACCTCAACGTATGCTTGCTTATGGTTATGGTGTACGGTGGTTTCCTTGGGATAAAAATACCATTTTCAATGCCATAGGGGATATTTTGTTTCTTATTTTGAAATTGTGGTGTGGATCACTATATTTATGGTGGAAGTCCGAATCTAGTTAAAGCTTTCGTATTTAGCGTTACTGCATCTGTAGTGTGCTAGTTATGGCATATGGTTATCATTTTCGACAGATCTGGTTGAGGGTTTTATGATAAATATTTTTTAGTACTTAGTAATGTGTCACCATTGCCACTACATGTACTGTACATAAAATAAACCGTTGTAAGTTTTAGGTATTCTGATATGTAATTTCGGTGAATAATGTTCCCAATGATTCTTTGACCTGAGAGGCCATAATAGAGCCTGTCGGTTTCTTAATGATTTCTGTTGGGTTCAATGTTGGTATTTATTGTGAATTTTCCTAGTTTAGCAATCTGATTATGGCTTTTGTGCATGGTATTATTTTGTAACTGTAAGTAATTTATGGCAATTCCGTAAAAAAGGACCAGGGGATATCCAAACTGGTTTGTAGTACAATGGACTAAATATAATGATACGTGCATATGAATGTTTGAACAAATTATAAATGTTGACTTCGTAAATCACTCATTATTATCATCAGACCCCTTCGAGCTTTATGCACGGTTGGCTGTATGGCTATAAATTCATCAACAATGATCTTTCCATATAATACAATGTCTTTTTGAAAAGTGAAATAAACTATCAGATCTGGTTGAATGCTCAACTAGGTCTAGTAACCGTCCAACCTTATGCTCCCTATGTCCAAAAATAATTTGCTGCGTTATAGTTTTAATAAAGTGGTTGGTAGTGTTTAAGTGGAGTAAGGTTCTCACTTAAAGTATAATCTTTTAGGAAAAGATAAATTAACAAACTTTGTCTACAAGGTAGGGGTATTTTTGCAATTTTAAAAAATTGGTTCGGTTTAATTTTATTAATTGGTTTGATTTTATTTGAATTTATCTAATTTATCATTTTCAAATTTTATTTAACTAATTAGTTAAATTCTAATAAAATCGAACCGAGTAATAAAGTTAAATCGAACTAGTTTTTTAAATTGCAAAAAAATCCCTACTTTGTAGACAAAGTTTGTTGATTTATTTCTGTTTTTTTTTTTTTTTTTTTAATATTTGAATAATAGTAGATATGTATTAATAAGTGGAGCAAACATGTAACTTTTGGAATAATTGTAGATATGTCCGTCCCAGCCTACTTGAGGCGTATTTCTCTTTGGGCCGTCCCAACCTACTTGAGTCGTTTCCTTTTCAGGACAATTTTATCACACACAACTTTATATAATATATATTCTTATCACCACTTTATACTATTTTTTAACTCTCCTAAAACTTTGTGCCCGAAAGTAATGCCTCAAGTAGCTTGAGACGGAGGGAGTACGGGTCTTATTTAAAGTGCAATTTAAATAATTTTGGGTGGGGTCACAAGAACATTAAATTTTGTAAATAATAGGGAACAGAAATACAGAATATTGCTTGGAATTTTACCAAAATGATAATATAGCTATTTTTCTAGTCTTTCCAGGCATAGATTGATATTTACACTGATAGTTCTTTCGTCAAACCCGAGGCTACAACAACTATTAACCCACAAATGAGTCCACTTAATAAGCGCTTTTCTCTTGTTGCGAAACCGAATCTGAATTATAATTTCCGTGTGTAGTAGTCCGTCTGAAATCCAGAAATTTAGAAAAAGGATGCCAGAAAAGAAGGATTTGAAATGAAGTTCTTAATCTAATTTACAGTAAATAACACAATACAAGCCAAAAGAGAAAGCTAATCATTATTAGAATACAACAATCTATATACAAATAAATGGTTTGTTGGCTTGAAAGAATGATCCTCTTCCGCTTTTTGCATTTCATGTTCCATCAAAGAAAGAAGACTGCTCATTCAGTACATTCAGCTGAGCAAGTATTTTGGCAGCCATAGATTTGGCAGTTCTGCTTCCTCTCTGGGTGATATCCACCAACGACATCTGTGCTGATTTCCCATATTTTGTCTTGAAATCCACGAGTCTAAATACCCGTTGTAACGCTCCTAATGTCTTCTCCTGCAGGCTGCTGCAAGACGAATTCAGGAGCTTGATTATTGGAACAACTGCACCGGCTTCCTCGAGCACCTTGCAGCCGTTTTGCAGCTGCATGCCTTCAATCAAGGTCAAGAGTGCATCCAATGAAGCTTCACAGGCGCGCGCATCTTGTTCTCCTAGCACCATCACTAGCGGTCTCACAGCTCCGGCCTCCGAAAGGCAGAATGATGTCTCTGTGCTGCATATCCCTGTGTGAACACCGCAGATAGCTTCAGAAGGTGCAAAGCAGCAACTGAGGAAAGGACTAGTTTTGACTGGTATGGTTAAGTTGCTAGAACTTTCCGATAGCTGCTTTAGTGAAATGGCTGCGTTTTTTTTCGTGGGTGGGGATCCAGTGGCTACCAGTTTCACTAGAACAGGAATGATGCCTGCTTCAGCCACTCTCTTCTGCCATTCGAGATTTGAGGGGACTGTGAAACGGCAAAGGGCTTCTGCAGCATTTTCAACCACCTCTTTTTCGTGAGCAGCGTGGACGTTTTTCAGACAGTCAAAGATGACTTCAAGCGCACCACACTCTGAAAGGTCCTCAGACATCTGGGAGTTGTGTGGGAGACGAGAGATGACGCCCATGGCCGCAGCTTTCTCATTTTCATTGCCCGACGAATTGATGATTTTGATCAGTGTTGTGATGCTCCTCATGTTCACATGTTCCTCGAAAGTTGGATCATCGCCATCATCTGTCAGATAACAGAGCAGTTTCACAGCGTTTGCCCTCACAGCAAGGTCCTCAACCTCGCATAGCTGGACCAGTATTTTCACAGCAGAGATCTGTTGAATGACGGCATAAAACGAAGAAGATATAGAATCAGAACCACATATTGGCTTCAACATACATGGCAAATCATATATTTTGCAAGATGCCAAATGCTTATCTCAAAACTCGATGTGTACCTGTCTCAACTCTCTCCGGATGTCCGAACCAGAAGGCGATCTGCACAAGGCGAGGAAGCTCAGGAGAAGCGTTTCCTGTGTCTCGGGGCCGGTATAAGAAATGAGAGAGAATAGCTTGAAAATATCTTCCTCAGTTTCCAGAAGTCGGATCTGATCCTCAGAAGCTTCCATGGAGGCCGTAGACATTGCTAGATGCATGATTGTCTTGGCCACATGCTGGCGCAATTTGGATGCAGTGTGCAAAAAGAGCAGCTCAAACAGCGGATTCTTAGCTCCTTGTTTGATCAATTGCAGGCCGTTTGATGCTACACCTGATAGATTCTCTAGAGCTCTAGTGGATGCTGATTTAACCTCCATGTCGTCATGCTGAAGCATCTGAAGAAGAGGCTTCAGCGCTCCATCTCTAGAAAGGCACTGCTTGTCGTGGTCAGTCAGCTCAAGGTCGGCTAATGTATCCGCCATCATCACTTGTGTGGCCACAGGTCCTGTATGTGTGTGTGTAACAACTCATCATCAAAATTTATTAAAAGTCTAGCGGGTAGCAAGACAGCCATACCTTGGAGAAGGCGCTGCAGCAGAGGCCTAAAGAATTTCGCCCTCGCCATCTCCACGACGTTCTGGTCTAGAAAAGCAAGTCCATCCAGAAGCTCTTGGGCGTGTTTTGAAGCTCGAGCATCATCGCTGTTTGCTAAAGTGACGAGGAGAAGTATGCCTCCCTGCGCGTCTCCAATGAGATTCCGAACATTCTCAATTCTCGAAAGCTCCAAGAGCAGCTGCAGCGCCAAGATGCTCTCTTCAACTTTGCGTGCAAGCGAGCAGACAACGTACCTGATGCTGTCGTTAAACTTAGCAATTGCCTCCTGACACAAAGTAAGTTGCAATAGCTTTGAGTATTTATCAATAGAAATCAATCTGTGGCATAATAAATATCAATTGAATGATAGTATGCAAGAATTATATCAGCCATCTATAAACAGAGTTGAGCACAATCTTACCTTGTTATCATCACTGTCCTTTGCAAGGGAGCAAAGAACTGCTAAAGCAATCAATCTTATCTCACTATTTTTAGCATGAAGAAGACCCGTGATTACCGGTATGTAATCCTCCATAACCACCCATTCTCTATGCAGCTCACTTTTCTCACACAATTCACCAAGTTTCTTCAAATAGTGAAGCACTTCTTGCTCATTTTCCGACTGTATCTCCGGTTTCATGGAGGCGATACTGATCATGATGTTCCTGTTCCTCCACTCCTCGATGGACTGTCGGAGAGTCCTGTTGGGCCGTACAGACAGTTTGCTCAAGGGGGTCTTAGTCAAGGGACACAAGCTATTCCCCAAGGCCAACCACTTCTCGATGGCTTCTCTCTCAAACGTGTAACCGGATGATGTCTCGACCGGATCCTTCATGATGTCCGCAGTGATGGGGCAGTAAAACGATTGGAGAGGCTCCAGCAGCTGCCTCCCCAGCGAGTTGCGTTTGGTGAAGTACTTCATCTCCTTCTCCTTTGGTGTAGTCACCACATCAGCGTTTTCGAGCAGTAGAACGATCTGCTCCATCCGCAGCGCCTCGTTTCTCGACTCGATATGCTGTATGCCATCCTTGAAACTCTTGAACTCCGCTTTCAGATCAGACTCCTCGGATGAGATTCCCACGGATTCAGCAATGAGGAGGAGCAGGTTGGTAGCGTATGATCGGTCAGTGGTCCTGTTTTCGACTCCAGTTTCGATTTTGTGCAGTATTTCCTCCTCCATTGCAGAGACTTGATAGTGAGCTTCTTCCATGTTCTTGCAGAGATTGAGAAGCCATTGGTTCGTCTCTGGGGAGACATCCAAGGATTCCAAGGGGAACAGCGCCATGGCCCGACTCATGCTCTTGCTCGTGCTCTGCAATTTTTCGACGATCTTCTTGCAGCTGAGGAGGAGGTAGATTTTGTTGCCATTGCTGCACTCTGCAGAAAGCTGCTTAGCTGCTTCTACCTCCGATTTGAGGCTCTCGAGAGCCCGGCTCACACTCTCGCAGTTCTTTACTTTGAATTTGGAGAGCTCTTGCAGGAAAATGGCCGTTTTCTCGAGTGAAGCTGAGAATTTCTTGAAATTGTCCTTGTGCACTAAGGCTTGTCTTGCTAAGGCTACTGTTTCAAGCACTGTGTCGACCAGAGAGGTGTGGTTTTCCATAGCAGTATTTGATGATCAAAGCTTTTTTAGGCCGTAGTTGACAACTGCATTGCAGAAAAAAAGGAAAGAGACGAACAAGTTGTTGCAGAAATTTGTAGCTCTGGGATGAGAGTCAATGGTGGCAATTGGAATTTCTGGGAAATTGTATGGTGAATTTATCGTACGCGGTTTTGGAGAAGAAGTTGTGTTCTTTTTCTTTTGTTTTTGGAAATTTCTGTTTGAAAGCTCTGTGCTCATATATAGATTAAATTAAATAAATATATACTAATATATTGACTTGTAAAGCATTGGAGTCAGCGTTGGAGGAAACGGTGACGTGGCTACTTTGAAGGTCGTTGATTGGACTTCGTCTTCCAATCTAGCGATTTTAGTTAAACATGTAGATCAATGAGATATCAATAAAGATATTGGAGTGAACTGGCGATTTTCTTAATTAAAGTTTATTCATGTCTTTGTATGTCTCCAATAGGAATGGCAATGGGTCGGGTACCCATTCATTTAGCGTTTTCCAAACTCATACCCGTCTAAAATTTTTAAATCCATACCCGTCCCAAACCCATCACGGGTAGTAACATTTTTTCCCAAACCCGACGCAAACCCATTGGGTAATACCCACTAATTACCCACCCAAACCCGTATAAATTTTAATAAATAAATAAAAATGAACTATCATAATATTTCATACACTCAATCAATTAAAAAAGTCATAATATTACGAATTAAATATGATACGAATAATGACGAAGCAATAATTAATTAGAATATTAAAATGATGGCATATAATTATGTAAGTGATTAATTTAAAGTAGATGATAGACAAGTAAAGAAAACTAATTTTGAACAACTTGAGTGGTAAGCTGAGTAGTAGCGCCGTTGTGCTCGCACACACACAATCTCCCAAGATTAAATGGTAAATCTAGACAATAGGACTTAGTTAGATTCTCCATGTAGGCTTGTTTGCATATATCTGCACATTCAATTTCATTGCATTTTATTGTCAATTGCTGCCCCTCTCCAAGTATTGAACCACACGCTAAAATCACCAAAAATATTGCAGCGATTTGCACACAGAAACGCCCCATTGAAATTTCAAATCGAGAGGGGATGAAATTTGTGTAAAGAAAGTAGAAAACTATGTTTTGCTTTGAGGTAAAGATGCCCTATTTATAGTTTGAAATTTACGTATAAATTAATGACCCGGATTTCTCCGATACGCATTTCATTCAATAAGCATTATATATTAACTAAACTGAAAGTTGTAATTAAGGCATGTATATATATTCTGTTAACATTTTTAAATGGATAGATTGATAGGATATTGGCCCAGGGCCAAGCCCAACAACCAGGCCCAAGCTACCGAGGTCAATCCCAAACAAAGAATACCGGCCCATCAGCCTCGGCCCAACGACCTCGGCGCAAACAACGTCGGCCCAACAAGTGACCTACAGCCATCAGCACCCAAGAAGCCCGAACAAAAGCATGGATAGACTCGGACTACTTGAAGAAAAATATGAGGAATCACTGAGGTCGTACAAACACTTCGGTACACAAAACCTAAAGGTCGTATAAACACCTCGGTACGCAAAACTGAGGTCGTACAAACACCTCGGTGCACAAAACCTAAAGGTCGTATAAACACCTCGGTACGCAAAACTGAGTTCGTACAAACACCTCAGTACACAAAACCTAAAGGTCGTATAAACACCTCGGTACACAAAACTGAGGTCATATAAACACCTCGGTACACAAAACCTAAAGGTCGTATAAACACCTCGGTACGCAAAACTAAGGTCGTATAAACACCTCGGTACACAAAACCTAAAGGTCATATAAACACGACCTCGGTATATAACAAACGCGCGTAAGGGGACCACCCCTAGCGATAAAACTCGTCAAATAAGGAACCAACTAAGGGGACCACCCCTAGCGATAAAACTCGCCAAACAAGGAACTAAGGCCCTCTAAAAATTCGAGGACGAGCTCCACTTCGTCACAGACGAAGACGGGCTATCAATAAATCCCTCTAGAATTCGA
>JAYJMF010000044.1:1758817-1773444 GCA_036873715.1 Salvia sclarea | reverse complement strand
AGAGGGATTTTTATTCTAACCCTACCATATATATATATATATGAGTATTTATTTATTATAAAAAATAGAATTTTCAAGATCATTTATATATGTCAAGGGTTTAAAAACTCACAATTTACTATTTTAATCATATTTATTATATAATAAAATTTTATTACTATACAATAAATTATAATTAACCTTTATTACAAAAACTCACAATTTAAAAAGAGTAAATATCCTTATTTTGAAATAATCAACCTAATTTTTAACTAAAAATACAATTTAAATATAAAAAGGTATATATACACTGATATGGATTAGTGAATCCTAATTAATGATTGTAAAATTAAATTAAATACTATATTGATATCGAGAGCGAAATAGAAAAAAAAAATATTATAAAATATAAAGTGGAACACAAATTTTGAAACAGAGAATTAAGTGTGAAATATTAGGAATTTGATTATATAATGACAGTTAAATGGATTTCATAGCTTTTTGTCAAATAAATAGTTCAATTTATTCCACAACCCACTTTCCGCCAAGATCCATACATTCCAATAATTTTGAAGGACCAAAATCTCGGGGGCCATTGATATATGAAAATTCTGAGTTTTTTTTCTTTCCTTTTATTCTTCAAATATGGAGTACTACCTTATTATTTATTCTCCGGAAATATAACGTTGTATTTGGTAGTATATTTTACTCTTTTTATATATTAAACAAAATGACATGTTGAATTTATAGAATCCGTATATTTTTTAGGTAATATAAATTTGTATTGTATTTTGGTTATCCTATTTTAATCCCCCTGCCAGTGTACATAATGTGATATATAATGTGACACTGCCGCACTAGTCCTTCCGGTGTGAGATTAGTTGTGCCCCCATTTTATTTTGGGTGAATTACATTTTGAGTTATAAACTATTAACTATTTAACAAAAGTATCAAAAACTATTAGTAATCGTAATTAAATATATGAATTATTAAGTCTGTTATTACAATACTATATAGGAGGGAAATTTCCGGGGTTTGAAAGATGATATAAGCTTCAAAGGTTTCCATCATGTGTTGATGGAATTCTAGGTCCCATTCGAGTGAATATTATAAAACAATAATAATAATAATAATAATAATAATAATAATAGTAATAAATAAATAAATAAATAAATAAATAAATAAACGATAGATTTGTGAAGGTTTGGTAGAGAACGTCGTCACTAGGTGGACCCTTGCCAAAAATAAAAATAATAATAATTAGCTCTTAATCCCGTAGAGTGGAGAAATAATGAAGAACACTCAAATGATTTCTCAAACTCTTCCAACTTACAATTCTAAACTCAGTATAATTATGCTCAATACTAAAGAATCCAAGGTCATTTACAATTGTTTCTATGTGTTGCTTATATAAGAAGTTACATGTTAGGGGTAAAACAAAAAATTCATATTATTGTCGTACAAGGAGATTTTCGTCCTTTTTTATGTTGATCACGCTTTATCCTAAAGGACAGACATGCAAATAGTTTTGTTGTTGAAGAAAGGTGCACTTGCGACCGTGACATTGTACTGTATTGACACTTGATTTTCGATTGAAATCTTCATAATTGTATTCCAATAGTAATGTATTGTTCCACGTGGAAAGCTTGTTGAACGATTCCCTTATGTCTCTTTGTGGTTGTTCCGATTCTTTTGCATCTCCTCTCCGTCTTTGTCAACCTTGTTTGCATTCATCTTTGTTCTCGACTCGCTGGCTATGAGGAGTTGTAAAAGCTGTTTGTATATTTGTATTTCAACTAGATTTCTATTTCTATGGTAGGTCTGGTGTCATGGATCTTAAACCCTTCTTCGTAAATGGTGGAGATTGAGCCCTTTATTTCGATATATTTTGTGACCTTTCGAGCTATTCTTCGTGATTGCGGCGGAAATTGGGCCTGTTCTAAGCCCAACTATATTTACTTCGGAAGAGTTGTATGTAAAAATCATCCTCATCAAAATTCATTTTCGACTTTATCTCCATCAAAGCTAATGTTGCTTATATATATATATATAAAAGTACTTTAGTCAAGTGACCTTACAGGGCTAGCATTCGGGCAAAGTTATGTTAGTGCAATTTTTCTATTATGTGTAATCAAATAAATGTATTTTATGCATTTCAAATAGAAGTAACCAGTACTATGGTTGATTTAGAAAGAGTGTGTGTTGTATTTGGGAACAAGTTTTACAAGTCTAATAAATCCCACCTTTTTTCAATACCTAATAAATCCTACTTCAAATATGCTCTTTTACAAGTCTATATCTAGCTTGCTTTTAATAAGTCCTACTACATTGTTTTCTTTTGTAAAGTGTGATAACAGTTCAGAATTCCAAAACTAATTCGTAGCCCATTTTCCCGTAGAGTTTCTTTTCTCACTGTGGAGTTGGAGCTTCCGTCTACGGGCGGGCGGGCCTTCCATTGGGCACCAACAATTAATAAATCCCATGATTTTGCCCCATATAGCAGCCCCGGCCCACTATTTAAACAAAACCTATAAAAAGAAAGGGGAATAACATTGTCAGTAAAGAAATATATATGAAAATGATTCAAAGATGTCATTGTAGTTTAAAACTGAAAGTGGAATCGTGTCGAGCTCAAGTGGTAAAATTGAGACACCCAATAGTGATCCTACAGGTGTTGATATATATCTATAACTATATATTTTTTGTAAGAAAAATGATATTGTAAAAACTGAATCCTTTATTCTTTTCCTTTGAATTTCACAGACATGTGAGTAATATATAGATAACCCTTTTATATATAATAACAATTATCATCTTCATTATTTTTATTCAAGAAAGAGCTATAATAATGAGAAAATAAAGAATGCATCCTATTAAATTTTGTTATCCACCTTTGGGCCTTAAATGGGCCATAATCCTTCATATTTGGAGCCTGTTAATTTTCAGCGTTGCAAATGAAATATATCTTCGTCCGTATTCAGTAATGTTACTTGCGGCACTCTCCATTGCACCACTCGGGGTTCCAGCAATCTGAGCCGTCACTGTATTCATCTGAAGATAGGTATTGGTCTAAATGAGGGAATGGTTTAGATGCATAATTTTCCACTATATAAATGGCGGGATCCAAATTTAATTTTAATTTTAATTTTATTCGCCAAACCCATTAACCCAATTTCTCTCTCTTCTTTCTCTCTCTGTTTCTCTGTTGTCGTCAACGAGTTCTGCTATTTTCACTTCAAGTCCTTTAAAGCCCTTCAATTCACCGAACCACCCCAAAAACCAATCCCCGAAACTCCACTGTCAAAAAGTGCACGACGATTTCAACTCTTCGTTGACCGCTATTCCTCTGTGCGGATTTTTTCTCCCCCATTTTCATTTTTTTCGTTAGGGTTTTAATGAGGAATTAGTAATTTCTTTTGGGGAAAAAGTGGTTTTACCTGCGTAAATGGAGGTCCCGCCCCCCGCTCCGACTGCCGCGCGGAATGGCGGATTTACGATGCCGCCGCTGCCGTCATCTTCGTCTCAGCCTTCGCGCAAGGAGTGGCGCGTTGTTTCCGAGCAATCGGTTCGAAACTCCGCTAATGAGGTGGAAATCTTCTTGCATTGTCTCTGTATTTTGTTATTGAATCTTTTTGTGCCTTTTATATTGTATTATTCTAGGTAAAAACCAACTTTTACGAGGTTATTCTAAAATACCTGCTTGCATCGACATTTATTATTTAGGATTTTTCCGATTATTGAAACCTTTGTTGAGAAGAGTTGTTCTATGTAATTTGTTTTGGGAGTTTGAGCTCTTGCTAGTTTACCGACGCATTTGATGTGGTGATATGCAGGAGTTGGAGCGTTCGAAACTAGTTCAATCTGATGAGAGATTGATATACGAGGTAGTGACTGTGTTGCAAACCCGCCCTTTTTTGTTGTTCTAGAATGCAAATAAAAAGTAATGTGATTTGGTATGTGTGTTATATTAAGGTACAGCATGGGAGGGAACCGGTGGATGTGGATTTTTGCTCTATTGATGGGGATATGGACCACGATATTTTGCAGCAGAGACTTCATGCACTGGCAAAGCAAAGGGAGGAGTTGCAGCATATGGAGATTGAGCTTCGTGCACAGAACATTGTGAGATCCGAGATTGCGAGAATTCACAATACCTTTGATGCTCAAATAAAAGAGCATGGAAATGCTAATGCTAAACTGCAGGTTTTGCACTTTCTCTGTGGTGTATACATGGATGTCACAATTTATGATGGAATTTAGCTAATAATTTAGGATTGTGATCCATCTTTTAGGAGCAATTGCACGAAAAGGAACAGAAGATACGTGAGCTGGAGAGGAAGATGGATGACAAGGATAGAGAGTTGCATGCTATTAGATTGGACAATGAAGCGGTTAGTTTGTCAATCTATTTTCTTTTCCTTATTTTGAGATGGATCTTCAGTGCTCATTTGCAAGTGTCTGTTTTGTTGAATTAAACATTTTCATATTGTTTTAACAGGCTTGGGCCAAAGAAGATCTTTTGAGGGAACAAAGCAAAGAGCTCCAGAGCTACAGGTACTTTTTTGCATGATAGTTGTTATTTTGTTTAGGTGCTAAGAAGAATATTGTGATTTTAATGAGAAAGTGGTTTTAGATTTAGCTTGTTGTATGTGTGCTATTGCTTGAAGACGTTTTCTGTTCTTTGTTGCTGCCGGTTCTCTGTTTCCTGGACTAAATAAAAACTTTTTTCTGATAGCTTTTGGAGGATTTTGGAATTTATGAATCATGATATAATTGCTTCATTTGTAGGAGGGAAAGGGACAGCTCTGAAGCTGAAAGGGTGCAGCATATTAATCAAATCCGAGAACTTCAGGAACATATTCAAGAGAAAGATCGCCTGTTCATGGAGTTGCAAGAACAGGTTCGTCAATTTTCTATTCTTAAACCAGCAATGTTGGTTAACCAAATTTCTGATAGATTTCATGTTAATTGAAGAGATATAAACAACAATTATTTTATTCCTTACCGAAATAATTATTAGGTTTAGTGTAATGCACTGTTCTTGAGTGATATTTTCATGGATGGGATGGGTGACTGTGCCCTGCAAAATATATTTAGTGGGCCTTTACTTCGCGTGATAAGATGGATTGATAAAACTAATCCAAGCTAATTTACTGTCTACTTTGATGGATTAATGATGAATTTCTCACTTTTGAACTTATTTGACATTCTTATTGTTCAAATACTCAATCCTATGTGTTATCATCTAGCCTATCACTCAAAGTAAACGCTCTTATGCAAGACAGATTTATCACTTGCAGTAGTACAAAACTGGTGGATGCATACTAATTATTTCTGTCCCTATTCAGCATAGGATTGCCCAAGAAACCATCATTTTTAAAGAGGAGCAATTACGAGAGGCACAAGCCTGGATGACTCGTGCACAGGAGATGGATGCTTTACAATCAAGTACTAACCACACTTTACAAGCTGAGCTCCGAGAACGTACAGAACATTATAATCAACTCTGGCTTGCGTGTCAAAGACAGGTTTAGCCACAACCATTACCATCATTGAGTGGTCCAGATACGTCTTGATTTCAGAGACTTAACATTTTTCTCTTCATCTCAGTTTGGTGAGATGGAAAGGCTTCATTTGCATATACAACAGCTCCAGCTTGAATTAGTTGATGCTAGAGAGAAGACTGGCAGTAACATGGATGGTTCAAGTATCTCCCATAAAAATCTGATTGATGCTTCTAAGCTTGAACAGAACAATGGTGGCCAGCCGGATGTGAATAGTAATGGTTCGCAGAATACAGACATCAGCAGCCTACAAAATAGAAAACCTGAAGGTGTTTCTGGTGGAAACACATCAACACAGGTCTAATTTCCTATTATTACCTTTTGTTCTATATGTTCTGCCTGCATTTCTTCATTCTAGAGTTCATCTTACATTAGCAGCAAGCTATCGGGCCATTGCCATTGGTAGCCTCATCATTTTCCCTGCCCTCTGTCCTTAATCCTTGTGCTCTTCTGCTGTTTTGTCAATGTATTGACTATTGATGTCTCGTGTTTCTAAACTAATATAGAATTGGAGCTTCTATCTATGTCAGTTTGATGTCTTCCTTTTCTTCTAAATATTTGTTTACATTTCATCCACGCAGATTTGACGTCATTGTTGTAATTTGATCTTTGTCGTTGGCGTTTCTGTTGCCTTTTGGTATTGAGAATTCATTATGTGCTTTTCAATTGATATTTTTTACGAGTTTTTGGGCATGCCCTGGAGGACATATACAAGAATCAAGTATCCCTCTTGTGAACTTCTTACCACAGTGACACAGTCTAATTTTTGTTTTGGTCCTCATTACCCTTTTTTTCTTCACCAGGCTGACAACGTTCAAGTTGTTGCCTTTGCTCCTTCATCCCTTCTTGGCATGCCACCCTATGGTCCACCTGGACAGGTGGCTGCTTTGCATCCATTTGTAATGCATCAACAAAGTGTTCCTCACCCATCACATGTTATGCAATCTCACTTTCACTCGGTATCCACAATGCCCACCATTCAAAATTGGCAGCAGGTGAGTGATAAGATATTATGTTCTTGGTTTCAAGAATTGCACCAGTTAGTTAATTGGTTTATTCTTTGTTTTATAATGTTCAAGGGTCAACCAGATGGCCAACATGTTCCTGCACATAACCAATATGATCAGGAAAGCGAACAAAATTTGGTGAAAACTCACTCTAATCTTGACTATGGAGCTTCTGGGAATGGTCAGATTCTTCATGTGAATGGTCTGGATTCGAATATCAGTCGAGGATTAGATGCTGATTCAATCCCATCAGCAAATGGAGAAATTAAGGTTTATAACTCATAACGATAACTTTAACAACATGTTCTTCTGATTGTTAGGGACCGATGGTTTATCACATTAAATCAATGTTTTGCAGGTTCTTGACCCCATTGGAAAGAGTTATGACAACACACAGTCTCCAGAGAGCTTGCAGCAAGTGTCTTCCCATTTTCGGGAGGCACTTAGTTTGAATAATCTTGAACATAGCAATGACACTAAGGTTTGGGAACAGATTTCATGATTGATTTAGCATTCACCCACCTTTTGTTTTTCTTCACTGATATTTTCTGTTTGTAAAATGATGCTATCAGTGGTCATTGTGGAATTGAGAGTGTTTTTTATTTTTATATAGCCACAGGAGAAGCAAGTCAATCCTGTTCGTGACCATGGAACGGAAAACAAGAGCACAATGGAGCACCCCGATCTTGTTGCCCCGGCGTCATCCGAAAGAGTTGCTCCTGTTCAGAATTTCAGTGAGAAGACCACCAATAATGGCTTGAGTACTGATACAGCTGATGCATCTCTATCTGCTGGCCAAAAAAATGTCACAGGAAACACTGCAGAAAGTTATCTACTAGATGAAAGAGTATTATTGGCTTCTATAGCTCGCACAATAGGCTCTGGTGGCAGAATTAGAATTAGTTCAACGGTTAGTAAATTAATAGTTGCATGTTTGACTTCCAAATAATATAAAAGATAGTAAGTCAAGATTGATACTTGATTGTTATGGCCTGCCTGGAACAGCTTCCAAATAGACTCGGGAAAATGCTTGCCCCACTTCACTGGCATGATTACAAAAAGAAGTACGGAAAGCTTGACGATTTTGTAGCCGGTCATCCTGAAGTATACCTCTTATCTTCTTGTTGGCTTTTGTATTTTGAATTTGTCTGATGGTCTTTGCTAATGTTTTTTTCGCTTTGGGTTAATTTCAGTTGTTTTTTATTGAGGGCGACTACATTCAGCTTCGTGAAGGGGCACAGGAAACCATAGCAGCCTCAGCAGCTGTTGCTAAAGTTGCTGCTGCTGCTGCTGCTGCTGCTGCTGCAGCTCCCTCATCATACTCGTCATTGCTGCCTTCTGTAGCAGTCACTCCCATGGCCCAGTCCCACCGTCTGAAGAAGGCCTCACCTCTTGACTCGACCTATGTAAATGCTGATAAGGGTAGCTTTAATGAGTTCGGTGGTTCTAGATCTCTGAATGTGAATGACCATCCTTCTCAGTTCTCAGCTGTGCAGAGCCAGAACATAAATGGTGGTTCACTTCGTGTTCCTGGAGGAACATCGAATGTCAAAATTTTGAGCAAAGCTAATGATCACTCGGAGCTGAATGGTAATGAGGCTGGACTTGGCCGCTCTACAATGCAGCCTGTTAGCAAGGGTGGATCTCATGGAAGGCCTGGAATGAGTTCAGCTGGGAAACAACACAGGTATTCTAAGTTTTTTGTCTGCATGCAAAACATACTGTCATTCTTTTGGTTCTTAATATAATCTTGTGGTATACTTTCAGGGCAGTTGGGGCTGTGTCAAATGTGAGAAGATAGTAAGTCGTATTCTGCTTTGGAATATGGGAAGTTTTTGGTGAAATTATAGACTGTAGCTGGTATTGTGTTTCATATTTATTCATTACAAAGAGTAAAGTTTCATGAATTGTTGTACTACTATTGTCAACAGTTCTTTTTTTTTTCCTTCAAAATCCGGTACCTTGCTGTTTGAAATCATTTAATGCTTCATTACAATCACCAAATCATTGTTTTATCTTAAAGGACAGTTCTTGATGGACAGTTAACTGGGATCTGACTAGTCATAGCTTATAAATCTATTGATATACTATGTCTTTGGGCGTGTTTTTAATGGATTAGCGGTATTTTTACCTTTCAATGTATCTTCGACACTGAACTTTAGTAGTGGATATGGAATGAATTTTAAACATAAGATGTTCTGTTTGATGGTGTGTATTCAGTTTACTGGAGCTGCAAAATTATTTGAAGTATCAACTATGTTTTCATGAACAGTAGCTAGAGTTTGAAGTTGCAGGGACTAACTTAATAGCTGTGGCTATAAGTTTTAATTTTTAAATTTGCATAGATACTGACTTAGCTTTGAACTAAATTCATGTCTGAATGTCTCTTAACAGTTGTGTATTAACTGTTTCTTTTATCTGCAGGATATGCTATGAATCTCTTTTGTAGGCGGTGCCAGTATTACTAGATTGTTGGCATCAAGTGCTGAGGAAATGAATTGGAGATGGTGACTGGCAGTGGGCCTTAAAATCTCAAGATTAAATGTCCAGTTATTTTGTTTACCCTGTGAAAATCGATTGAAGATATTTAAAACATCTATTCTCTCAAAAATTTGGAGTAATTTTTTTGTTTCTTCTAGTGTTAAGAATGCATTAAATTGCATTGATGAAGATGTGATGCAGTATTTTAGTTTATAGTTTAATGGAAAGGCAGTGCTATATTTTCAAGATGGTCTGAACTTTAATGAAACTTTACTTCAGAAGAGAAGACTGTTTGTCACTTTGTTGCTCATCTCTCGCTATCAAGAAACAGATTTTGCTCACTTCTCATTAAAACTTTATGTAGGATAAAGTTTCTATTTTCTCTATATTTGTACAACAGCTTGTTTTCAAGTTGACCTTTACAGGAAGAAAAAGTAACAAGATGAAGCTACAGTGTCAACTTAAAAAACGAGAAAAAAGTAAATGAGTAGCAAAAATATTGAATCGGATCTGGACGGAAATGGGTTATTTACATGCAACACCAAATGGTCATGTTTGATTTCCTGGATTAGAAATCCATTAATTTTCGTCTTAAGAGGTACAGTAAAAAGAAAAGAAAAAAGAGAGATTGTGCCACATTCGTTAATTTGAAATGTAGATTATCTAGGCACTCGTTCTTTGTATGAAAAGAGACAAGTCTTGGACTTATATCCACATGCAGTAAGAGTTGATTGTGGAGAAAACTAGAGGCAGTCAAATACACTGAAAGAACGATGTATTTTAGTGCGTTGATTATATGTTGCATGCAGAAAAGCTTCTACAAAATATATTGAAAAGAGTTTCTCGTAAGAGGGACAGATCTCTGCTTGTGTATCATGCTCCTTCACGCTGCCCACCTCCATTTCCACATCAAAAACAAGCTCCTTATCTGCATCACAAAACGCAATACTGCCAGCACTGCAAGAAACAATTTAATTGAAGAAAAAAACGAATTTCTCTTCAGCATTCTGGTTCAGGTATAAAATCATACGCTACGACTGTCATTCTCTGCCATCACGCCCCAATCCGGAGTTCCCTTGGCCGTTCCCGGAATTGGCCTCCAAGGCGCCTGGGTGGTTTCCTCTCATGTCCATCATATTGGCAGGGTGCATAAGCATATGCAAACCATTATTGGCACCCCCTCCAAGATTAAAGTGGCCTTGCATCTGCTGCTGCTGTTGTTGAAACTGTAGTAGTTGATTCTGTTGCAGAGCATTCAGCTGGAACGGTAACTTGGGTTGCTGTTGCTGCTGCTGCTGTACCGTTGATGCCTGACTTTGCTGCATATGTGAATCTCCTTGTGGTGCCACCGAACTAGTTGCCATCTGCAACTGCTCTTGAATGTTAGGAAGAAGGTGATATGTGCCCTAAGTATGTATACTCGAGATATTTTACTTACTTGTGAAGGTTGCGAAGACCCTGGTGGCTGGGCATCAGCAATTGCTGCTAGATACATCAAATTTTTCTGAAGGATAGCCTGATACCTGAAATGTTAAAAAAGTGCCAAAATTATCAAGAGTTCAAGAGAAACAGTAGACAACGAAAGTCGGCGTATAGCAGACAAACTAAAGATAGAATAAGAGGGATGATGATGGAATGACGAACTATGATGCACAATACACCCCAGAACTGGGCAAAAGAAAAGACATTAATTATGTCAAAAAATGTCTTCCCATGCACCATGGATTTGATCTCTTCCCAAACTCCCGATGTCTTTTATACTAATCTCTTGTGTCATAAACAAAGTTCAGTCCAGACAAGAATCTAGTCACTCATACTGTCTATTTATCATCAAGACAAAATGAATAATACATTCTGATAAGCCATGGCTTCGGTTGAGGTGGACGTTATTCACCAGAAGAAATTAATATTGAAACAGAACAAATCATGAGTATATAAAATAAAATTCAGCAGTCAAATGTCATGTGATCAAAGATTACTGAACAGTCTGAACCCACAGTAACAGGAATTGCACGACTTCTTCACCAACCATAATCAACATAGGAGTTCATAAGATTTTATGTTGGTTTAGACATCCATCATCAGTTCCGCTCATGGCCGGAAACCAACACCCTCAAGTAAAACTATCATAAAGATTTCAAATTCAAAGTCCAACTTCACAGCAACGGGGGTCATTGTAACCAGGTAAATGAAGACAATAATGTAAATATACAATTTTCTCGTATTCAATTACCACTAAATCAAGCTGTCACCACTTAGTCACACACTCAAGCTCATAAGCATAGTACAGTTCTCACGGTGGTCGTGTCAAGATATTCAGCTCCAAACAAATATTTCAGTTCATCAAAGCTCTTAAATCACAAGCATATAAATGTGATTATTTATGTACTTTCTGGTCTGTGATTTAACGTTATTAAAATACTACCACTTGCTAAAACCTCATAGATTATATCCTGAAGTATTGTATATACAAACAAATGATAAGATAGACCAACACAAAGACAGCAGATGTTGCAACCAAAGCACTAGTAATTATAATGCAGTGAAACTCATCTACAAATGAGATAAAACAAACTTACTGTGCACATTCAGCCACTTTCCCCAATTTCTGACATTCCAGTATCGCCATTATCAAGTTTTTATTCTCGTCCAAATACTGTATTTAACAGTGAGCAACCAATCAAAGAACAATTAGAAAAATCCTTTAATATTTTTCGAGATTAGAACTGAAGCACACAGACAAAGACACATAATCAAACTCAAATAACAAAACTTTGAACAAATGATGTAGAGACAAGCAATAGAATAGGTGGTAACTTGTTAAATTAAATTTCAACAGCTATATAAACATACTCAAGTGGTATTGAGTCTAAAATCAACTTAGGACCCTGTGCTGTGACACTAATAAAAGGAATTTTCCCTTTGCTCTACTTCAAAGTAAATAGCTGAATTTGTGCTTGCCACAAACGCCATTCAGAAGGTCAGAGGAGATCTCGCTTGTTATATGCATCTTTATTTCTTATATCGCGATATCCATATATATTCCGAAAATCTATTTTATGATTGGGGAATGCAATAATTATATGGTAAATTCACTTTGTCCTGCTGATTTTTTTATTTTTTTTAAATGGAAAATCAAACTTTAAACCCTGCAGAAAAACATAAGTTCATAAGGACCTATGTTACCGAATTACAAAATGGAACTCCTCTAAATAACAACAGAAGGATGAAGAAACGAGCATAGATTTCCCAGAAATATGAAAGCCGCCCTCAAAATCATTTTCTCTTTCCTTTCTCGTATTAATTGTTACTTTGGTAGCACTCAAATACATTCGGAAACAAACAAAAACTCATAGCACACATCATCATGCAGCAGAGAAAATAAGCCAAGTGTTGCTCAAAGAAGTGAGAATTGTACCTTCTGAATCTGCTCGGTGGAGACGAGATTGAGAGGCATCGACGGCGGCGTGTTCATCGGCTGCTGCATTTTGCTCATCTTGTTTTGGGCTTCGGTTTCTCAAAATCTAAGAAAATTCCTAAAACCCCCCAAAAGCATAAACCCTAAGCTCCGATTTCAGGTAGGAAATCCAAAATCAAACTTCTCCACTCTATAAATAAAATTGTTGACTACTAAAATACTGTAATATAGTAATTCGTACGATCAAGTGATGAAGGAAAAGAATAATTACGGGTATGGCATTTATTGCACAAGCAAAAAAGAAGGTTTTGTTCAACCTTTTCATTTAGTCAATTTTTTTGACTGCAGAGAAAAGTCAACATGAGAAGGAGACTGCCGAATGAGTATTACCAAAAACAGCAGGAAATTCATTGCTGTTTCTTGATTATTGCATAATTATCACGTCGCCTACAACGCATGTTTTTAATTACAAAGTTGATGATGATTTCTTTTCTAAACTATTCATATTGAAGTATAAAAATCACTTTTAAGTATATCTCCAAAAGAATTTTTTAAGTTATCTTTTAGCTCTACTTTTGTCCTTTAAATAACTTATTTATTACTTGTGTATCCATAAACATCTCAATTTACTCATTGCTCATGTTTTTAATTGGGCCTATTTAGTAGGGTGAATGGGATGAGGAAAGATTGTAGTATAAAATTTAAAGGGTGGATTGAGTTCAAAGAAGATGATTGTTAGCTTAGTTGTGTCCCTCAGATAAATATTACTATGTTTTGGTAGCTAATTTTATCCACAAGATGAGGCATGAGCAAATTCCAATTTTGACCTCTTACTTTTTCCAAATTTCCAAGCAACTCTCATTCCCCTTCTTTACGTTCACAATCACCAAAAATTCCAAAGATGGTTCATCAAATTCATTTCACAAAATTACAAATCGAATATTTGTGAAGTAGCACATCGAATATTTGCGAAATACGACTCCATGTCAAGTACCGTCTTCACATCGGTAATTTTATTATCCAAATTAACCATAAATTTTTTAGTTTGATCTAGAATTTTTCATTTCAAATGAGCTTACTTAGAGGCGTTCTTTGAACGATAACAAGATAGACGACTGTACTCATCTTCAAAGGTTGAAATAACTCGAACTAATTTTGTTTGCTCACAGATTGGGATATAATGGAGTATTATTCTAGTTTCGATGACTATTTTTAATTAGTCCAATCTTCAATTTTAGAGCTGTAAACACCATGATAATGTGTCATTCCAGTTTTATGCAAATACTCTTGATTCTTGAAAGCTGTAAAGAATGTTCCAAAAAAGAAGAATAACATATCAATTACTACAACCAACAATTAAACGTACGCATTACTAGAAAAATAATATTAATGTTCATTGTGATAATTTTAATACCACCTATTGCTAAGGATTCACTTTTAGCTTCATCCACCCAAAATCATAACGGACCAGATAAATGTTGCGGGCTGGCGGATGAGAGGTGGAGCTACCAAACAATGGATGACAATAGATAAAAATAGTGCATCATGCTTCATCTGATCTACCAAATATTGTAACACCTAAATAAATATTTATAAAGGGGAGTTAAAGTTAAATATTTGTGTTGGAAAAGTGAGGGTATTTTGGACTTTGATTGTTAAAAATGACTAAAAGACTTGTAATTTTGCATAGTTGGCTAAAATAAGGAGTAGTTTTGTTACTCATAATATTTAGAGTGAAAGACATATATACTCAATTTGAATAAATGTATGTCCAATATACTCAATTTTATAAGAATGAGACAAATATACTCAATTTGGGGTAAAAAGACTAATATACCCTTAATGAATTGTTAGAATTACACACCTTTTCCACTTTCTCTCTCCACTCTCTCTCTCTCCTCAACTAGTTCAAAATCACACAGACAAAAAACCTTCAAAATGAAGTTTTTGAATTGAGAATTTTCAGATTTTGTGGGCTATTTTTTTAAGAAATTTGCGACGAATTAAGACGGTAGGTCCGTTAGATATGTTTTTCACGACGTTTTTTTATTATCAATGCATGAATTTGAGTCTATTTTTGATGATTTTGTTTTGTTTTCTTGCAATGTTCATCAAGTACACAGTTGAAATCTAGAATGACACAGTTTCAAATATATTGAGATATACATGATGATTCGT
>JAYJMF010000044.1:1742999-1758717 GCA_036873715.1 Salvia sclarea | reverse complement strand
CAAAAAAGATGTAGTGTTATGGAAGTGGGCAAAAAAGATGTAATGTTATAGAAGTGGGCAAAAAAGATGTTACCTCATTAATTTTCTAACACCATCATTATTTTGAACAGAATCCTGGAAACAAGTGGAACGAGTGAGTGTGACACATATTCTAGGTTTTCACGTAAATTTCCAACCAATAGCAGCAAAGTTTGAGGAATCCATAATCCCCAGTGTGTTTAATGAAAAATGAGTAATAATTTATTGACTTATTGAATGCCACAAATTTAAGATATCGGTGGTTGTGTCCACGTGTCGAGGTCCTATCCATCAGACACAAAATATCTTCTATATGGCCCACTTAATATTAAAAAGTAGGGAAGTATTAGTGCTTAATTTAATTTTTTTGGTCTAAGTCTTGCTCCTAACTAAGAATATCATATTGGGAAATAAAATGAGGGCAAAAACCAATGGGCCGTCACTTTTTGATGTGGGGGCATTTTGGGTGTTTAGGGACGTGGCATTTTTGGGCCACTCATTGGGGTCTTATAGATATTTTATATTTTCAGCCATTTTTACCCTTCGCATATTTGCACAACTCACGCCTACATTTTTCTATTATTGTATTTTCCACCTCACAAAAGTTTTCATTCCATTATCAAAGGACACTGGTATATGCACATAATTGCATGGATACGAGTGTGATTATTTTAATTTAATATATAGAGCAAAACTGTGTACTAAAGTACACTAATTAAGCTATATTAGATATTACCGGTACTGGAGCATTAAACTATACTTTATTGCTTTATTGGTGTGTTTGCACCAAATCACCCACAATTATAATTGTAACAGACTAAAAATATATCATATTATCATGTATCTAAAACAAGTATGAGGTAGCTTGATCAGACTTTGATCTTCTTTAGATCGTTGTCTCATAATTATTTTTCTTTTTCGAATACTTTCATTTAAAAAGGTTCTATCATTGTAAAACACTTAAATGTCGGTGCTAAAATTCATATACTATATCTACTACAAGTATGTCATGACAAAGACAAATTTGGGTGGTTTCTAAAAATTAGTCACACTTGCTAGTCATTATATTAGGGTGTCTTTCATGTAAGTTGTAAATGCATGAATTTGTTTGGTTGTTTGTGTTTGTTTTTGTTCCTTTGAAATTGGTAGGGTAGCAATCATCTAAGTTGACAAAACTTGGAGTGCAAAAGCAGTATTTGAATCAGTCGAGGGGCGTGGTTGCAAAGACGTTAACATCACAGTTATGAGAAGAAAAATCTGAGCCATCAGATAAAAGGCAGTTAAAGCGACGGTAAAAGGCCATCGCAAGATGACTTTTTGAGAAAAAGGCGTCTCCAATTTTGAGATATTTTGGGTTGAAAAATGGAAATGGTGCTAAAAACGCGATGAGAAAAACCAGGAACTAATCTTCCAACCGCTACAGTTGTTTGCTACTTGCTCACATCACATGCTAAGTCACCATCAATCTTCAAACCAATGGGAGAAGTTGTGTTGAGCAGTGAGATGGCGGCCGCACCTGAAAACGACCGCCGACAGAATATCACGTCCGACGCCGGCGAGATCCTGCCTGCGGCGGCCGGCAGCTCGTCTCTTGTTAGGTGGGAGAAGTTTCTGCCGAAATTGGCTGTCAGAGTGCTGTTGGTGGAAGCTGATGATTCCACTAGGCAGATTATTGCTGCCCTTCTCAGGAAATGCAGCTACAAAGGTTGGTTTTGAGGTCAATTTTCTCTTTTTTTTGTAGGACTTGCGTTATTTTTAGCTTTAGAGGATTTGAGATTTTGATACCTTGGATATATGAGGCATGCAGTGTTTTGGGGATAAGATATACTTGGATTGTGAGGTTATTTGATGCTAGCTTGTTAATATGTTTGTGTGTTGTTTGTAGTTCTTGTTGTGGATCTTGATTTATGTGGATTTTTTTTCCTTGGTCAATTCTTATTCGTATTTCATTGATAAGCTAATTTAATTTTAGATGAAGCTAGACTTGAATTGTTAATTAGTACGAGCTTAGGGATTTTCATCGATGTGAGTAGACTCTCAATATAGTTCTCTGTAGTGCAGGATGTGGTTTTTCTTGAAAAAAGGTATTATAACTGCAAAATCTGAAAGGCCCTTTTGATGATCATTAATACCATGATCTTTTCATATGCTTCTCTGAGTAAATTATGTGTTTATGTGTTGGCACCATGAAGTCTGATGTCTCTTGGGTGCACAGGAATATGGCAAAATGAGATCTTGTAATAGATACTTGGAAGTTGGAACTAAAATTCTTATTTTGGACATTTGCATTTACTCTGTCGATTGAAATTAGAAACATATTCGCAGGATATATTTATACGCTTTCAAATTCTGCTAGCATTTAAGGAGCTTTATATGTGGGAAAGAGGCTAATCTCTAACTTGCAGCAACCAGGTTGAGTTGGTGAGGTAATAGATCAATCGAACTTGAACTTGGCCTGCCGTCTTCAATCTTGAAATATCTGTGTTTTGAGCTAGCTGGGTGCAGACTTGCAGTTATATTTTGTTAACATTTATGTCAGTTTATTCTGAGCTGTATATGAGGTTAGGACAATAAATCTGAGAGACACACCTTCACTCCTTTAGGCAAGAGGATCTGAACTACATACAGTTATCTTTCTGTCCTCATGGTTCCTTTTGATGGTCAATCACTAGTTAAAGAATGTGCTACATTCAGGTCAGGCAATTCCGGCATAAAAGATGCAAATTGCATGCTGTTTATAATACTGATGAGGGAAATTGGGTCCTATTTCTGCGCATCCTTTTATCTCTCACCAGCTCAATAAGAGATTTAAGTAGTTCCCTATCATGGTTCAGATAATGCCAACTAAACTCCTGATAATTAATTCCAATTAATACAGGCTTTAATAATAATGAGATGAGGTAAAATTGGTCATCAAAACATGTGTTTGTTTGGATGAGGGAAATGGTCCGCTGAGGGATTTCCTGTGTTCGGTTTCGGCCTGGAGGAACTTGAGAGCTTATGTCAGTGTATGGGCAAATTAATGTTTCTGGTTGTCAAGTCTAATGTGATCTTGATACTGTCTTCTGCTTATAGATTGATATTGTTGCATAGACTAAACACCCCTTCTTCTTTTGAATCAGTTGCGGCAGTTTCTGATGGCTTAAAAGCATGGGAGGTATTGAAATCTAGGGCTGAGCACATTGACCTTATTCTGACAGAAGTTGAATTGCCATCGATCTCTGGATATGCTCTCCTCACCTTAATTATGGAGCACGATATTTGCAAAAATATTCCAGTGATAAGTGCGTTAGATATGCACCTTGTTTGGCTCTTCAAATAATTCTTCCATTATGTTTTAATTATTGTTGACTCAATTCTCAAACACCTTCTATTGATACTGCAGTGATGTCTTCGTATGACTCGGTGAGTATAGTTTACAAATGCATGTTGAGAGGCGCAACTGATTTTCTTGTAAAGCCTGTGAGGAAAAATGAGCTCAGGAACTTGTGGCAGCACGTGTGGAGGAAGCAAGTTGTAAGTCCATATCTATTTTTCTTAAACAATATGCTCTTTCTTTTCCTTTTTGCTGTTTCTTTTTTTTAGGATCAGTGTTCCATGATGAGTAAGGAAACTCATCTCTCTATTTTCCATATTTTTAATCATGAAGCAATCAAGTGGTGCTGGACTTGGACCTCCAGATGAGAGCATAGCTCAACAGAAGATTGAAGCTACAGCTGAGAACAACGCTACTAGTAATCATTCAAGTCAACAGAAAATTGAAGCCACAGCTGAGAACAATGCCACTAGTAATCATTCAAGCGGTTATATGGCATGTGTTCAGAGAAATAGGGAGTGCATCGAGAAAGGAACCGACGCCCAGGTATTTTCAATTCTGTACATATTTTCTTTTTTTTCTAGGAGTTGATGCATCACTGGATACTTGATACTCTAAGCTACATCGCCTCCTCCTCTAATCCACGTGACGGTACAGCTGATAAAAGCATCAATTATTACATTTAAAATGCCTAGTTGAATGAACACAACTTCATAACATCCTGTGAGTTAAGATTTAACAGAAGTTGTGGATTATATCTGCAGAGTTCATGCACAAAACCAGAGATGGAAACTGATGGACCAGATGCCGAGCATGCACATTCCCTCTCACAGCCAAAAACCAATAACTGCCTTTCAGACGACGGAAATATTTATGCGCACGAAGAATGTCAACAAGAAAGTAGAAGAACAAGAGCGCATGATAATGAGGCGGGAGGTAATGTTCTCATCGCCTTTCTTGTGTCTACTGTTTACCCTTTCAGAACCACGGAAAGGTAAATGATTAACAATTTGAATCTTCTGCCATTTTTAAAAATTAGGGCTGCACACTTTGGCTAGCATAGATGTTAACTATGGAACAACACGGGAACAGGACATGAACTCTTCTTCACAAGAAGTTAATGTCACTGGTCAGAGTTCTGAGAATAATCGTGTCAGGGAGGCTATTGACTTAATTGGAGCTTTTAGTAACTGTTGTAAAGGCACTTTGGCCAGTTCCGCCTCAAATACTAGCACAAACAAGTTTGATATTTTGCCCCTTCTGGATCTGTCGTTGAGAAGATCACATCCTAGTGGGTCAGTGAATCAAGTAAATGATGAAACCCGCAGGATACACCATTCTGATGCATCAGCGTTTTCTCGGTGAGTTTGCATAGTTTATCAATCTCCATGTCTTATATAAGTACGGTATCCTATTTATTATGGCACTCCACCAGCATCATCCCATATGATATCTCATTAATGGAAATGAATTTTTAATTTTACCCCCTCTAATTTATATATTCCATATGACTTTTGTTATCCATGTGAATGGTAATCTTATACTTGAAACAACCTCAACAAAAGTTTCAATTGGCACTCTAATGTGTATAAACTCATGCAGGTATGTCAACAAGCCTTTGCAGCCCAGAAACTCAACATCTCGAAGCACCTGTAATCAACAAAAAGATCTCGAGACCAATTCCGAGAAACAACAATCCAATCATACCCCTGAGTATACTTCCGACGCACACGGTTCAAGAATTAGCTCACAGAAATATGCTTCTGTGACCGGTATCCTACCAGGACAACCTGAAACTCCATTTTCTTACCCTCAGCTAAGAGGAGATACATCTCAACCAATTCCAGTGAGAGGTGTAAGTGAAAATGTAATCAATGGATTTGGTGCTGTGATGCCTCAAATATATTCTGCACAATCTGGCCTGTCACCTTTGCCTAGTCCAGGCGCAGCTAGCCACTCACAGTCTTTCGCTTATTTGAATCGTTTCCATCAAGCAGACCGCCAACCCACTGATTCTCAGAGTTTCTGTGACCTTCTTGATCAAAGGATAGACTGTACCCTGGATCAACATGAGAATAAACAAGGCCAAAAGCAGGAAAAATTTGAGGGTAGGGAACATGTTTCTTTTACCACTGATCAGAGTCCTAACAGTGTTTACTACAATGGCTATACAAGCCTCCATCACGGCATAGGTTCTGGTGATATTGGCAAGATTAATTTGATGTCAGTTGTCAATGCCACATCAGATGCTGGTAGTGAAGAGGGAGTCCATGTTCATGAGAGTGGCTCTAGTCGATCCATGCAAAGAGAAGCAGCTCTAACAAAATTCAGAATGAAGAGGAAGGAGAGATGTTTCGAGAAGAAGGTTTGTTATCTTCACTTGCTTTGGATCTTATTACCCGAACACAATATGATATCATAGTTATGAATATAAAAGTAATTTAGAAAACATAATAAACCTAACTATGTTGTTGTTCGATGATGCTGTGAGAGCACTGGTGACTCAACATTTATGTGGTGGATTACATTGAAAAGTCTGGTTTACTTTTATAATCAATATTGGACATTCTTTGACAGGTGCGGTATGAAAGCAGAAGGAAGCTGGCTGAGCAGCGTCCTCGTGTGAAAGGACAGTTTGTGCGTCAAATAACCGATGATGCTCAACCCGGGAGCTGACAAGTGACGAGCTGATTAGCTCAATACCCTCTTAAAGATTTAGAGACTTTGGTGGAAATAATTAGAGTGAGAATGAAGTGCTGGTAGAAATTAGCAGTGATCAGTGAACTAACTAAGGGCTTTCGGGCTGAGTATGAAAAAAGTGGCTGGTCGACGTGTAATTTCTGTATATATATATATATATAATTTTTTTTTAATCTATTTTTAGGCATTTACTACATAGACAAGCGGCCTCTCTTCCCTTCTGGTTTTGATATGTAGATACATGTGGTAGTTTTTTTTGAAAAAATAGATACATGATTTAGTTATTAGCCATATCTTAGTACATTGTTGCTACTGAATTTCATTTTTCCAAAGGAGTTGCATCTGATGATGCCAATAGGTCTGATCACACATTTGTATGTTGAGGGATTAGTGACTGAGCTATGTTATTATTATTATTTGGTTTTGGGAAAAAAAGGTGCAAAGGGAGGAAATGTTTTTGATGTTTCTTGAATTGCCAGGTTGTATACTTCCAATAAGATGGTACCAAACTCTCCACCTAACTGTTACATCACCAGATTGAGTGAAATACAACATTTGATGTCCACTTCCATTCTCTTGAAATGTCGAGAGGGAGAGAAAGATTTGATGTTTCCAAATTGTAAACAGATTTTCTTAAGAGAGAAGTTAAGGCTTAAAGGGATGTTGGGGGCTACCACCACTAACCTTGCTTTCTACACTCAATACTCTTCAAACAGTTCTTCATAATCACATGCCATATTGTGTGAGAGATGAGATCCCTTTAAGTTACTCACTTCAAAGTGATAAACTTTTCACTGAAATACAAGTACACATACACTAGCAACTTCCACTTCCACACCTCATTTTACTCACCATTCTCTACTCTCTCTGTCTCTGGAATGTCGATAATCCACGAGAAATCCCCCAAACACTGCGCAGAGAAGCAAGCAACGTACAAATCGAAGAAGAAGCTCTTGGTCTACGTGTCATCGATGTTCTTCCTTTCTCTCCTCTCTCTCATCCTCCTTCTCTGGCTCATCCTCCATCCCAACAATCCACAGTTCTCTCTCACACAAGCTAAGCCTAGCATCAACTCCTCTATCCACCTCACTCTCCTATCCACCAACCCTAACAAGAGAATCGGAATCTACTACGACCGATTCATCCTACACGCTTCCAACAACAGCCACCTCATCACTCAAATTCCACCATTCTTTCAAGATCATCACCAAACCAACATTCTCAGTGTGTCTCTGCCTCTCGATCCATCTCTCGCTTACCAACTCCGACGTGATCAGGCCGCCGGAAAACTGCCGCTGGGTGTCACGGCCGCCGGCAGCCTCAGGTGGAAAGTGGGGGATTGGATTTCGTGGAGATTTAGATTCAATGTTGATTGTGTTACTGTGTTGCCGTTTGGACGTAACGCTTCGGCTCCCTTGGATTGCAAACAAGCCGCACTTTGTTCTACTTCAATTGGAAGACTTTAAATTCATGAATTTTCACTGTCATATGCCTTTCTTGTTTATCAGCAATTGATAAGCTTCTGTGTGTTTTTTAATGATTCAATTATTGTGTATTGAGTATGTATAAAATATCAACTCTCTTTATACTTTATTTTTGTCTCGGCTCCTTAAAGCTTTGCATGCATATGGCGCCTTTTTCTCAACTTTTGGACTCCGCGTAACAAATTGTATTTCACTCTATCAATTCATATAAAGAATAGTATTACTATATATGTAGAAAATAGATAAATCTCATCACAACTTTGAAGAGTTTGGGATACAAAAGTATTCATATTTGTTAAATCTAAGCTTAACATGAAGAAGGAAAATCGTGAGGTAGTTTAGCAGTTGTGTTGTTAGTTCGGCTGCTGAGTCAGCTAGCAAAGATTGTTTGAAGTCAGTTTCTTCTTCTATTTTATAAAAGCATGCGTTCATGCTTTCTATAATTATCGTGGAAAAATGAATACAACACAAAATTCTCACATTCTATAGTTCTATTCCTCCTTCTTGTTTAGCTTGGATTTAACAATATTCAGTTACTTAAATATCCTTCAAAAAGTAGAATAAATGAGGATATCATCATAGTTATAATCAAAATTGTAAGAACTACACAAATAAATATACTACTCTATATCATAGTATAATTTAATCAAATTTTATAAAATAAGATAAACGTGATTTGTAATAGAACGAAAATATGGGCTTGGTTCATAAATAATAATGAGATTCTTAAAGTGAAAAAGGGAAAGAGAGAAAAAAGGCTGAAAAATGAAAATGTATTTACTGCTGCTTTCTTTAGAATTAAAGTAAATCACCAAAGATTCATTTTCATTCACATAGACAAAAGGTAAACAAAGACTCTTCTATCAACTTTTTTATTCTTTCACTACTCACTAGTTATTTGAATAAAATCTTGGGCCGTTGCACAAATTTTAATAATAAAAGGCTGAGCCCAATCAAACCCTAGAAACAAATTGAGCTCCAATCCCATTTCCTTTTAAGCTAAAGCGCGTCTCTCTGCATTGCGCCGGTGTAACACTTCGCCGCCTCAAACGCCGCACCGATTCTACTCTCCTCCTCTACGCACCCATCACAACACATCTATAGCTTGGTATTTGTTCCTTTCGCTTGTATTTATTTCATAAAAATTTGAGATCATATTTGTCGCGGTGCAGTTACTGAGCCCTATTTTATTTTCTATCTGTATTTGCGAATCCTAATTTCAAGTTTACTTTTGCACTGTCCTGGTTTTGATGCTTCACATGTTATGTTTGTAAATCTTAGCTGGTGTGTCAATTATATAGTGATTTTATAGGTTTCCTTTGTAAAATTAATTGGCTAGATGCCATGGTTGATGCACTTTCATCTTTCTATCTGTTAACTTGTGGTCTTGTGCATTGTTTTATGTAGCTATGGCACAAGGAGCGGGTATGTTTACTGTGCCACAGACTATCGGCAGCGTCCTATGCTGCAAGTGTGGTATATTAATGCAACCAAATGCTGCAAATATGTGTGCCAACTGCCTGCGCTCTGAAATTGACATAACGGAAGGTCTTCAGAAGCATGTTATTATCATTTTTTGCCCCGAATGTAACTGCTTTCTGCAACCTCCGAGGACTTGGGTCAAAGCAGAACTCGAGTCCAGAGAGCTGCTGACATTCTGCGTGAAGAGGCTGAAGAACTTGAACACTGTTCGAATGGTGCATGCAGAGTTCATTTGGACCGAGCCCCACTCCAAGAGGATTAAGATTAGGTTGAAGGTTCAAAAAGAGGTTCTTCATGGAGCAATACTCGAACAGGCTTACACTGTTGAATATGTCGTGCAAGATCAGTTGTGTGAATCTTGTGCTCGGGTTCAGGCTAATCCGGATCAGTGGGTTGCTGCAGTACAATTGCGGCAGCATGTTTCTCACAGGCGCACTTTTTTCTACCTGGAGCAGCTCATCCTTAAACATGATGCTGCTAAAGATGCCATCAGAATCAAGCAGATGGATCAGGGTATTGATTTCTTCTTTGGTAAACGAAGTCATGGTGTGAAGTTTGTTGAGTTTGTTGGTAAAGTAGCGCCAACTAAGAGCCGTACTGATAAACAGCTTGTGTCCCACGACTCGAAGAGCAATAATTACAATTACAAGTACACTTTCTCAGTCGAAATCAGCCCTATTTGTCGTGAAGATCTGGTTTGTCTTCCACCTAAAGTTTCTGTTAGTTTGGGAAATCTTGGGCCACTCGTGATATGCACTAAAGTAACCAACAGCATAGCTCTGTTAGATCCACGGACCCTCAGGCACTGCTTCCTAGATGCTGATCAGTATTGGAGATACTCTTTTAAGGCCTTGTTGTCGAGCAGACAACTTACGGAGTACATTATTTTAGATATGGAGGAGGTTCGTTCTGAAGAGAACTACGGTGGGTCAAAGTATGTTTTGGCTGATGCCCATGTAGCACGTGTATCGGATTATGGGAAGAATGATCGACAATTCATTGTGAGAACACATTTGGGGCATCTCTTGAGTTGTGGGGACTATGCTCTTGGTTATGATCTGCATAGTGCCAACAGTAATGATTTTGAATTGGACAAATACAGAGGTGATATCCCTGATGTGATATTGATTAAAAAGAGCTATGAAGAGAAGCGCCAACAGAGACAACGCAAGTCTCGTTCGTGGAAGCTGAAGTCTCTCAACATGGAGGTGGATGATGGTGTGAGAGGTAAAGAGCACGAGGAGAAGATGAACACCGAGTACGAACAGTTCTTGAGGGATTTGGAGGAGAATCCTGATTTGAGGTTCAATCTATCCCTATACCGGAATAAAGAATATGAGCCCTCGATGGCTTCTGTGGCTGATGGTGAGGACGTTCCTTCTGTTCCATTGGAAGAGCTGCTTGCAGATCTTGATCTAGCTGATGAGGAAGATGGTGATGATGATGAGGAGGATATGATGGAATGATTTTGGCTGGTGTTATTTTTGCCCTGCTTTAAGCCTGTCTAAGATCTGTTATCTCAGGTGTCTGTTCCTTTTTTTTTTTTTTTTTTATATACGTTGTCCATCTTTATTTATTATGCATATTGGTTGTGCCTAGTGAGAGTTTTCCCTTCGATTTTTTGTCCTGTGTTTGCAAGTTTAACTTGCGTTTCTATGATATGATAATGCATGAGATACAGTTATTTCACACACCTTGATTCAGTCAGTGAAAAATAGTTATGTAATGCATGCCGAGTAAAACATTGTAGTGGGAGTGGAGATAATCAACAGTTTGCTTCAAATTTCAATGCGGAAAATAATTTCAAGATTCTTTCAGTAAGAGGAAGAGTCAAACGTGATTTAACTTATTTCAATAAGATGGAAGATTATTGTATACAAGACCAACTTCACTCAACATTATCCCACAAACGATAAAATCCTCACAGGATTTAAACTTGTAAACATGTTTATGGTTATTCAGATATACGTTTTACATAAATATAACGTAAAGGTCATGAAAATCACAAGTTTATATGTAAAGTGTTGAAAGGAGAAGCTTTTGCCAAGACTGGAAATTCCGATTTTGTCCTCTTGTTTCCACCTGGGACGATGATTGGTTGTAAAAAGTTGATTCTGATTTTGATTCTGATTTATATAATTCCATAATCCAAATATCGGAAGCGCAACAGACTTTGCTTGAAGCCGGCTTTGGTAGCCAGAGCCCGAAATTCCGATTATGTCCTTTCTTTCCCGCCAGCAGTTGCACTGCCCACGACTCCCCCTCATGAAGGTTAGCTTCGATTAGGGGTGAGCAAATATCCGAAATCCAAATATCCGAACCGATCAAAACTGAAATAAAAAATTTGGTTCGGATTTTTCGGATTTTCGGATCAGATCGGATCAGATCGGGCTAATTGTAACCCGAACAAATCCGAAATCCGAAGTATATATAATATTAATAATATTATATAATATGTTATTAATATTATATATATAAACATATTTATTTATTTATATTAAAATAATAAACTTTAATTTTCGAATTTTCGAATTATTTATTTATTTATTTATTTTTATTCTTGTTATAGCCGAATATTGATTTTTCGGATCAGATCGAATTTATTAAGAAAAAGTTCGGATTTTCGGATTCGGATCGGATCAGAGTTTAGGCAATTCGGATTTTCAAATCGGATCGGATCAGGCAAAAATCCGATCCGAAATCCGAATACTCACCCCTATCGGCAATAACCACTTTTCCATTCTCGCCAACAGTTTCATAGCAATTCTTCAACAACTTTTCAAATCCACTACAACCCATCCCATCTCAGAATATATATGGAATTGAATTGAAAAATATATATGGCAAACATGTCACCACCTCCTATATGTTGTATTCCGGGAAGAGGATGGATGGATGCTTTTCAATTATCATCTGCAAGGAAGCTCCTCTTCCTCCGCCGACATCCACTTGAGATTCAACACCCTCAAATCTGGTGTATTTATAAAGAATCCTCTTCATTAGCGGCGAGTAGGCGGAGGACTCTATCGATCATGGCGACGACGGCTTCAGGATTCTTTGCAGGAAGCTGAGCAGCAAGTTCAGAAGCAGAAGCAGAGCCACCTAGTTTTCTGATAAGGTTGAGAAGATCCATCTCTATGGTGAATCTCAGCGCCATTGGAACCACTGAACTTGTTGCCACTTTCATCGTCATCAACAAACCACATTCTTCCTGTTTATTCGATCCACTTCTATCCAAATATAGTCGAAGTCGATCGTGATGATCATAAATTGCATAATATTCAAGACTTAATTAATTCACCAACTCTGCCAAGTTAGCGTATCCAGGATTTTCAATTCGGGGGTGCGAAAAATATATAATTGTACAAATGTAAGCGTAAAAACATTTAACTAGTACATTGTGGCATTGTGCAATATTGTTCAATTCCAAAGTCTCACACGTTGAAATACACAAAACATACATAATCATCTAATTTATTACTCAACGAGTCTTTATTTGATGAAAGTGATTGATAACATCTTCGTCAGAATTTGTTGATCAATACATAGTCAACCTTTTTTGTGGTTCAATGTAAGAGAGCGTATGAGTGACTTTGATATTGTCATTTCAGTACATGCATGAATAACATGTTGTGTGCTATGAATAAATGTTAATGTATATTGTGTATATCTTTGTCACGTGTGCGAATAACATATTTTGCAATTGGGTTGAGTTATACGAACTGATTTCTTGTGAATACGAGTGTGTTATCTTATACATAACTTGAGAACATTTATGAATTATAATATTAGTTGATATATGCAGACTATTCTTTTGTTTTCTGTAAAAACTTATGAATATACGTGCCAGGTTATGTAAATAGACCTCAATATATATGCGAATATGAAAATTGTTTTATGCAGATAGTTTATTCCTTTTTTAAATGTGAATATGAGTTATATATATTGTGAATATGAGTATTGCATATTGTGATTGAGCACTATTGGAATGTCATGGATGTAATATTTATAATCTTATTTATTTGTCCATCGTTCTATATTATTATAAAAACATATATTTTTCCCATTACTTGCGAATGAACAGACTGTGAACGTCAACATGGATGCTGGTGATGACGATTTCTCAGATTTGGTTCCAAAGAAGAAGATATTGAAACCTAAGAATTTATGTTGTCACCGTTGGAATGTCAATGCAGAAGACAAACCTATCGAAGATTCAAAAACACCAAGATTGGCTATATGTACAACAACATTTACATTTTGTGAGAAACTATAGAAGTTGAAGGATTCTCAGGTCAAAGAAGTGCGCCAGATTGGTTTTGAAGTGCTCCTTGATCTCAATGTTAAGGATTTACCAAGTAGGCAACTTATGGATAACCAAGCAAAAACCACATATTGTATTTAATTCGCGCTCAAGGATCAGTTATTCGCATGCGCGAGTTCTATTGTTCGTGTAAACAGAATATTTGTGCAAGATCTTTCAACGCCCTATTCACACAATTTTTTTTATTATGCTAATTTTTGATGTACTTATCGAATCTTTTAATTATCAGCACTTTTGTACGTATACACAATCATCGTTGTTCGAATAATGGGAGCGTTTTTTCCCTTTCTATATAGAAATGATTGAATACACACTATATTGTTTTCATTTATGCGTATGAATACCTTGATTATTATTATTTTTCATTATGCTTATGTAACTATACGTACGAGCAAGTGCAGATATCGTCGCATTTTTTATCATGCAGTCGACTGGCGAGGATGTCATACTCATAAACTTTGTATTTTTTTTTTCCAAACTTATGGATAACCAACACCTTAATAGGCAAAAGATACACATATTGTATTCAATTCGCGCACATGGATCAGTTATTCGCAAGTGTGAGTAGTGTTGTTCGTACTTGCCAATATAAATAAAAAAGACATGAAATAAACGTAATAAACAAATTGAGTGCCAGATACACCTAATAAAAAAATGTTCCCATGATCGAAACTTATATTAAACATGAAGTTAGAATCATAATAGACAAACTAAGCAACAATTGGAAACAAATGTGAGTGTTGGGTTATAATGCTACATTTTCTACTGTTTCTCAACTTCTTGTTGGCGGCTTCGATTGCCTTCTCCTTCTCAGATTTTCTCCTACCCCCAACCACTTTCCTTGGTGGACGCCACGCCAAGAGTGCCGACTTCAATTTGCTCGAGGAATTTGCATCCATAAAATAGCTCAAACATTGGCATTTTGAAAGATGTAGCATCCGGATTAACGCTGAGTTGAGCAAACTTGTCGCTCAATAACTTCAAGTCAGTTCGTAATTGACCTTGAGTTGTAACACGATATAACTTCAATGCATAGTAAAAGTTGTATTTTGTGTATGAATAATGCATCGATTCATGTGAATAAAAATGCCAGATTCATGAACAAATGAGTCGTAACGTGTAAAAGCATTAATGTACCTATTAGTGGAGTAGATTGCATAGAACGATACCTCATCGCCAAAGAGTTTGTAATTTTTTACGGACTCATCATCAACCCAAAATAACCAGAGTGACATAAATACGTATAAACTAAAATCATAATAATCATTTATACGTGAAAGTGAAACAGTTATTAAAAAATACGATAAAAAATAGCAATTGATATCAATATATGGACTCCCTACCAGATGAGAAATTTCACAGTACTCTATTCACAATACTCTTACGCGTTTGGAATCCACAAGCATCCGCTTATGCATCGTAGAACATTTCGCCTTCTTCCAAAGTTTTAAAATGACGTCCGACAACTCGAATTAAGGACTCGTCATATACAGTTATGCACAAATCAAACATGATGCGATCATCGAGATCCTCAATAGTTCATATGCAAGGCATTACATGTTAATGACTACCAACGTGACTAAAAGCGAAATAACGAACTAAACAATCCGGAGGGGCACGTACATACGAATAATCACTACTTACTCACGAACTAAATGCATGAATAAACGAATAGTACTAACATACCAGACTGAATTAAACCAAATCGTGTATACAATTATGAAAAATACAAAACATATAAAATAATACCAAAATCATAAATCATATTAAATATTCATCAAATATTTCATACTAGAATTCAAATTAAACATGATTGTGGATGATACTCAAACTAAGAACTCACAAAAATGGAGTTTCAAATAAATACTATCTGATGTATGACATGAATAATACTATATCGTACACAAACAATACACACAAAATAACGAACGAAATGAAATAGAACATGTGTTCTCCATTGTTCTTCATCCGACGGTGAACAACTATGGCTATTCGGAAAGAAAAATTGACTAATGGCGTGAGAATGATTAAAAAATGACTTAGATTGGGTGAAACACATGTGTTAGTGATCGAACAAACCTAGTATACCATAATTAAGAAAATCCAATCCCACAAAATTAGGTTGGAGCGGTTACATTAATTCTTGAGATTAATTAAATATCCTTCACTCAATTAAACGTACGCTTTCTATGATTAAATATGCTCATAAATTCAGATTCATTATTACCGTTAGATTAAGATTATGTAGGGGTAGGATTTAATCTCAATTCTCACCACTAATAAGTATTCTCAATGTATCATATTTCCATATATATATGGGGTGAGCTAAAATAAAACCCTCCTTAAAATAAGAACTACGAACCAATTGCAAATCACAGTGTACATATTTGCAAA
>JAYJMF010000044.1:1720628-1732403 GCA_036873715.1 Salvia sclarea | reverse complement strand
GTGATAAGCAACAACTAATATATTTCTTTAAAATTTTATCCTGAAATTTGTTATGATTCTTTTTGTTATAATCTTCGCTCAAAAACTAAAATAAACTACAAAAGAGATATATAATACTCCCTCCGTCCCATTAAAGATGGTCATATTTCCTTTTTGGTTTGTCCCATTAAAGATGATCCATTTTCAAAAAAAGTAAAAATTTAACACATAAAACTCAAAAAATAGGTGGATCCTCAACATTTTATACCTTACAAAAGTTTTTCCTTAATTTTCGTGTCCAAAAAATTGGAGCCATCTTTAATGGGACGGAGGGAATATATCTTTTACAATTGATTTTTAACTTCTACAATTCATATAATTGTAAAGAAAAATTGGAACATAATTATTAAAATTGAACAAAACTGTTGACAAATCCAACAGCTCGCTGATGGGATCCTAGATGTTGTGGCAAATATTAGGATGGGTCGTGTGAAACCTCGTAAGTAGACTAGTTCATCGCTCTTATTCACCTACATTACTATTTTCATTCTTGGGGAACGGGTGGAATATCTTGTGTCCGCTCGAAATCCTAATAGAAAAAAGTAAAAAATGATAAAGAGTAGGAAAGGCAAGAGAAGATGATGAGAGCGTGAAAATAGCAGAATGATGAGCCCTACCAAAGACGTTACTATCGCAAGTTTAAGCTTTTATAAGAGATATGATAAAATGAAGCAGGACTCTTGGTTGAAAGATATGGACCACTTTTTCCTTCCCTTTTGGCCCATTACTTTTTTCCCATCCTTGTACGTATTTTTAATCACTGTCAAGATAGACATAGGACTTCTTCTTCTTTTTTTGGTAAAAGCAAAATAAATCCTTTTCATCAGTCGTCAAAATGCCATTTTTCTTTTGTGTTCCATTTTTTAAAAAGAAAGGTACTTCCATATTCCATGATGCGCTTTGAATGTTTTTAATGAGGAAGTTGCAGGACCACGTCACTTCAAATAAAGGAACATATTACTTTACATTATTCTGAAACAAAAACTTGAGATTGAGGAGAGTCTTTGATGTATATTTTATGAACGAGAACAACAATTAATTACAAATTGTATATATACACACATACTACTTATTATAGAATGGTATCATCATTGCATAATTCACAAGTATGCAATTTTTGCTGTTTGTGAAACGGTCAAAGAATATTGTGTGTTTGAATATATGATCTTCATTAATGAGATTCTGCACATAACGAAGTTTGTATTACGCAATGATGAAATACTCAAAAATAGTATGATTAAAGTTCGAAAGTTTTTTTCATTTTTTTCCTTGAGGGATTGAAAGTTAAATACATTTTATTTTGTTATTTTCTTCTTTTGTAATTGAATTTATTATGGTGGTGGACCTAGAAAAGTACCTCCACAATCGTTCAATTATCTAACTGTCCAGAAAATATCTAAATTATGGTGCTTATGAGAAAAGTTTGATACAAACAAAATTAGATGTGAAAAGTAACATATTTATTTTGATGAGATACCATACGATCCTTATACTTCGTCGATTTTTCTTATTCCATCTATTAATTATCTATAAGGAGTTCAATTAATTTGTGTAAATAACAAAACAATTTAACTTCTTATCTTTAATATGAAAGTATGATAACTAGTCATGGCCAAGACAAAATTTCTGCTCTCATTCACGAATTATTTATTTAAGATTCATTTCAGATTTCATGCTTGCAGTATTTTGGTGCACTGTATATCAGATTTCAGCACATTTTTCTAACATAGCTTTATTTCACATATGTATGTGTTTTAACTAGTCATTTTAATTTTGATTATGTGTTTTCATGTAACAAATATCTATATGACAGGCTAAATTGGTGAGAAGTCTCATTCAATCTGGATCGTCAAATGATTAAATAAGGGAATCCTTTTGGTTATTAAATTTGGACACGCAATTTCTCGAAAAAGGAAAAAGGAAAAAGTAAAAAGAAGGGCAATGCTAATCGCAATTTGCAAGCAAAGTGTCTATTAATGGTAACATCAAACAGGTTTTTGACTTTTTGTGTGCGTATTCAGAGTTTTAAACAAAAGTGAATGCAACTTTTGTGCAAACTCTTTTTACCAGAATTCCTCAGACAAGAATCATGTGAAGACAACCCCACTTTATACCAGAATTCTTCAAACAAAAAGAATAAATACATAAATAAAACAGAATACATAATTAATGTGTTTGAAAGCGGAGGAAAATGATAGAAGTTAACATGTAGATGAAAGTTATGAATACGAATCTCACTCGACTCTTTTCTTAGCAAAAGTTAAATCTCTCTTCTCTTGTGCGATTTGTAAGTAAAAGCCAAGTAATGAGAAAAAACAAAATGAAAATTAAACCAAATTAAAGGCTACTTTAAATCTCTCTCTCATCCCAAACAGCATCTTTCACAGTCTTCATCATCAAGAAGTGCCACTATAAATACATATGACTCAAACTTCAAGTTTAATTTGAGTGTAAGTGTGTTTAATAGTGAAATCAAATGGGGTCATCAGTTGTTGCATGGCTAAAGACTTGCTCCTTGCTAATGCTAATCATCATACCCAAAGCAGCTTCTTCCTCATACTCTGATTCTCACTCCTTAAGCCGCCGAAATCTTCTTGGAAATGGCCTTGCTTCCACCCCTCCAATGGGGTCGGTAATCTCTACTCATTTCTAATATATTTTGTCTTCATTTTAATTTTAGCTTTGTCATCCATATCTTAAATCTCCGAATTAAATAAATTGTGTTATAGTTACTACACTGCTTATTTCATAGTGTGCAGGTGCAGCATCTAAAGACATAAATAAAAGAGTTTTATGATTTACCACTAGCCTTCTCATCTGTTTTTCAGATGGAATAGCTGGAACCATTTCAACTGCATGATTGATGAAAAGATCATCAAACAAACAGGTAAACTAGATCTACTTATTTATGTCATTTCTTGATTATTACTCCAAATCTCTAATATTAATTTGTATGTTGTCAGCTGATGCTCTGGTCTCAACTGGTCTTGCTAAATTGGGTTACAACTATGTCAACATAGGTATAAAAACTTGATGCTATTTAATTGTTTCTTTTTCTGGTGACATTTATGTGTACTTCTCAGATGATTGCTGGGCTGAGCTGAATCGTGATAGCAAGGTTGGTTGTTTTTTTCCATCGGTTAGTCTTAGCCTTTGAAGAAAGTCTGTTGATTTGCATCATGTAAAATAAACTGCAGGGTGGTCTAGTGCCTAAAAAATCAACATTTCCTTTGGGAATGAAGGCGTTAGCCGATTACGTCCACAGCAAGGGGCTGAAGCTAGGAATATACTCAGATGCAGGGTACTATACTAACCAAACCACATCATATTCTATAGCATATCCTTTTAATTGAAGCAAAGCAAGAAGACTACCATTTTGGATATGTTTGCAGAATGTTGACCTGCAGCAAGAAGATGCCCGGCTCACTGGGCCACGAGGAGACAGATGCCAAAACCTTCGCATCATGGGTGATTAAACAAGGCCTTTTTCTTCAAAAAGATAGACATAGGCATACATGTGTATGTGTGGTTAATAGTAATAGTAACAGTGTGTAATGGTGTGCATGTGTAGGGCATCGATTATCTCAAGTACGACAACTGCAACAACGGGGGAATAAGGCCAACTCTGAGGTACCCTGTGATGACGAGAGCCCTCATGAATGCTGGGAGGCCCATCTTCTTCTCTCTCTGTGAATGGTAATGCTTCCCGCCTGCCTCATTCTTGTGTTTGTGTTCCACTCTCATTCTTATTTCTTCTTCTACTATGGCCGTTGCAGGGGAGATCTGCACCCGGCCCTGTGGGGCTATACCGTTGGCAATAGCTGGAGAACCACCAACGACATTTCTGATACCTGGGAAAGGTCCCTACAATTATTCTATCCAATTTCCCATATATATAAATTCCTAATCCTAAGACAGAGTTTTTGAATGCCAACAACAGCATGATTTCGAGGGCTGATCAGAATGAAGTTTATGCAGACTATGCTAGGCCTGGTGGATGGAATGGTCACTTTACTTGCTTAGTCTAAATCTTTTTCTTTACAACAGTGCATCTCTTTTATTAGTAATTGGTTTGGTTTTGAAAATAGATCCTGACATGCTTGAGGTTGGAAATGGAGGAATGAGCAAGAGTGAATACATAGTTCACTTCAGTATATGGGCTATTTCTAAGGTACACTACTCATCAATACTGAACTTCTAATTTATGTATAGCTATATTTATTGGTTGGGTTTGTTTCAGGCACCCCTACTCATAGGTTGTGATGTCAGAAATATAACCAAAGACACCATGGAGATTATATCCAATAAAGAGGTCATTGCTGTCAATCAAGGTTCTTACCATCTTCTTCATCTCTTGTAACTCTTTTTTGATTTATTGAGTTTGTTATGACAATTTTTGGATGTGATTATGGACAGACAAGCTAGGGGTTCAGGCCAAAAAGGTTAGGATGGAAGGTGATTGGGAGGTAATACACAGCTTTTGGTATTTCATTTTGTTTCGATCCACAAACATTATTACATTATGGTTGTGGTTGTGTAGGTGTGGTCGGGGCCTCTTTCGCAGTACAGAATCGTGGTGTTGCTGCTTAACCGAGGGTCTGTGCGTACTCCAATTACTGCTCACTGGGACGATATAGGAATCGCCCCGACCACTTCTGTCTATGCCAGAGACCTTTGGGAGGTATGGTATATCTACGCTCCTACTATGTGTTGTGTCAGACCATTTGACGGGTCAAGATCCATTCAGAATGTTCACTATTTACCATGTTAGATCGGTTTCTTAAGCTAACACAATGCATAATATTTTGTTATTGGCAGCACAAGGCACTGAATACAAGATTCACAGGAAATTTGACAGCAACAATAGATTCTCATGGATGCAAGTTGTTTGTATTGACCCCTGTTTCTTGAAGGACTTTGTTTTTCTTTGGACAAAATTTCAATAAAATGCTTGTTTCTCTCTTCTTGTTTTTCCTTTTATTGTTGGAAAATGCTTTTTCATTAAGTTTTATTTATTTTGTTTTCTGAAATAAAGACTTGGTACAATGATGCATTATTGTTGTTCATAAATCATAATACTCGTTTCAAATGTACGTCATCCACGATTTAAAATTTCAAGAATAAACGAGTATATTATAACAAGGTATATACAAGTATCAGAAGAATTTGCAATAATTGAGGAACTCATCATAACCGAAAATTTGTAGCCCTCTTTTCCCATATGGTTTATATTCGGACTATAAAAAATGTAGAACATTAGTAGGATTGTGGAATTATGAAGTGTGAATAAGTTGAATATATAATCAAATAAATAAATAGTGTTCAAGATTAAAGTTCGTGTATCGAAAGTCCAAGCTTGAAATAATACTCTGGTATGTTAAAATAAGTTTAAAATGATAATATATCCTGAAATGTTAGATATTGTAAGTTGCCAAGATGAAATGGTGGGCTAGAGCCTATCGGGCCCCAAAAATTACACTAAGATTTGCTTCTCGAAACTCGATAAAAACTCGCTGCATTCTACATTTCTACTTATATCTTCCATTTCTATAACCGCCCAAAAAATAAAAACTTACTCTTATTACTTATTATTAAGAGGAAATACACAGTAGCAGTATATTGGGGAAAAAAAGGTAATACTGTATATGGATGTTTAAAGAGTTTTGTCTCTCAAAAATCTCTTCATATTCATATCCCCCACTCCCCAAAAACCTAATTTGCAAAATCAGTAGAAACATCAATGGAGAGCGTTCTATCTGCTGTCGATCAGCAGAGTTTGGTTTCCTCCTTTTTGGAGATCGCCGTCGGCCAAACCGCTGACACTGCTCGCCAGTTCCTCCAGGTGCTTTGGGCTTCTGCTTTTCATGTTGCAGATTTCTTAACTCCTAACTCGATCTACTCATTTCTACAACGCACATTGCCATCCTCGCTTTTTCTGGCTCAGGAATGTGCTTTTATGGTTATTCAAGATGTTTGCTTATCTTTGTTTTTCTGTACTAGTAATAATTCGGATACGAGGCATTAGGGAGCTGAATTTCTTTTGTCTAATAGAGGTCATATAATAGTTTAGGCGTCGAAGGATAATTAAGAAACGATAGGATTATTTATTCTGTGTCGAGATTTAACTAGAGAATAGGGTAGTATTGTCTAGACAGTGTATCTATTTTCAAGGGTTAACTCGTCCCTTGTAAGTCATTACTGAGACTTTGTGTGTGTGTAAGTTGGAAGGGAACCTTTATATTGTAAAAGAGCAGTTGTAAGGAAGAGTTCTTTTATTGTTTTAGTATTCTAAGGCTGCAGTGTGTTGTTAGAATCTTTAGATGTCCATGTCATGTTGGTTTATGCTTTGCGGCATTGATTCTGTAATTTATCTTGTTGCTAACATCTAAGAGGTGGGCGATTTCTCAAAAAATTGATGTTAAAGTTCATATGACCCAGGCTACTAGCTGGAAGCTTGAGGAAGCTATTCAACTTTATTTCATTGGCAATGAAGGCAGGGCAGGTCAACCTCCTCTGCATTCTCCACCATTGGGAAATGATTTGCCCCTACATGATTTAGAGAAGGATTTGGGTGGTCCAGATGTTAGACAACATGACCCAGATGGTGTGCGGGCACCTTTACCCGTGAAAAGAGATGTTCTTTATGATAGTCCGATGCCTTATGGGTATCCCAACCTTTCTCATTGCCCACTTGATAAATCATAATTTTCTAGCTTTTTTATGATTTATGTAACTTTCTTTTATGACTAAACTATTCTTGATTATGTTCTATGCATGCCAGTTCTTATAAGAACTTTCCTTTTCCACTTCTCTAAATTTTGTTTTTCTTGTTAAGCTGATCATTTAGCACCATTCATGTTCAGGTTGTTAATTTGGTAATGACACCTTTTGGTATAATATGACATTGATGTATGTGTGCATTGGTGATGTTCATTAGAAAGTTAGTTTGTAGTTTAGACATCTGATATACAACCATCCTCAGAAGGAGTTGTCACTGTCAACTTCTTGTTTATTCGGTGCTTTGCATTTTCTGGGTAAAAATTATGTATTAGAAAAGTTAGCTAAAACTTCTGTAGTTTAGTATTGTTTAATCACGTTTTGCTTTATCCAGCAGAACACTAAGAACGGGAGGTTCACCACAAGGAACTCATTCTGTAGTTCCATTCCGCAATTTTCAGGAGGAAATGAAGCGACCTGGAGTCTGGGAAGCAGAACAAGGTGGTTCATCTTCTTCTGTTCCAGATAAAGTTCAGGATAATCTTGCCTCTTTATATCGTCCTCCGTTTGCTATAATGTACCATGGCCCCTTTGAAAAGGTAAAATGTTCTATGATCTATATGTAATCTTGAGTTTCTATTTTATTTAGGTGGGGGTAGCAGGGGTGTAGGGGTGGACATTTTCAAATGATGTTTTAACCCACTTTCCCAGTAGACAGCCCTGTCTGTAATCTGTATCTGAACATGTTAGATTTAACATCAGATGTCAGTTTTTAGCACTCACTGGTATTAATATCAAACTTGGTGGGAAGTGTCTAATTTATTTTGAGAATTAATGCCTCGATATTTGGTAACTGATAGCTATGTGTTAATCTGATGAAAATAAGAAGAAATAATCTATAGGGAAGGGTTATACTTATAAGCAAAAGGGAAAATAAATGCCAACTCATGTGGGAGATCACTAATGCGGGTGGAGAAAGTTAGACTAGGAAGAAAGGAGATAGGATCTTTGACTTCAGCAAGTCAAAAATTAGAATACTGTCTTGGAGAATCCTATTTGTTGAGTTGCTGGGAACCTGGCAAAGAACTTCTTGTATAGCTGAAATATTCATTGTTTGATTGTTATCTGATGTTAGAATATTTGTGTTTCAGGCTAAAGATAATGCAAGAGTTCAGAACAAATGGCTCCTTGTCAACATGCAGTCCACCAAGGAATTTAGCTCCCATATGGTACTTGCTTTTATATTCCCCCTCCCTCCTACTGTCTCTCTCTTACTCTATAAAACATTACACTTTCCTGCTTTGCAGCTTAATCGTGACACTTGGGCAAATGAAGCTGTTGCTCAGACTATCAAGACAAACTTCGTCTTCTGGCAGGTCTGTGCTATATATGTTTAAGTGTCACGTTTGTTTTAGTCTGTATTTGATAAGAAGCTGTCCGAGTAAAGGCTTGTGGGCGTTTATACTGGTACTTGATAGTTCCATTTACATTTCTTACATGGTCCATTTTACATGTGCTATGTTTGCTTTTGGTGAGCAGGACAAGAAACTAAAGATGCAGTCATATTCTGTGATTGTTGGAAAATAAGAGCTGAAAAAAATCGTCTAAGTTCAATTTAAATGTCTTTCTGTTGCACACTTCACAACTGATGTATGGGGACTTTTGTAGTTTATGATATCTGGAACTATGGCTAGTGATTCTAAAATTTACCACATGTACATGCCCATGAGCACACTCTACTTTCTCGTGTAATTATTTTAGTGATAAATGCTGGGAGTATGTCATATGGGTAGTGATCTGGTCCCTGTTCTCTATGAGTTAATACCACACTATAAGTTGCTATCTTAGATTTATTTAGTTTAATTATTAAGTTTCAGTTGAATATGCTTTAGGTATACGATGATACAGAAGAGGGGAGCAAGGTTTGCACTTACTACAAATTAGACTCTATTCCAGTCATTATGGTGATTGATCCCATAACGGGCCAGAAAATGCGCTCTTGGCGTGGAATGGTTCAACCACAAAACTTGCTGGAGGTATTTGAGTTTCCCATGTATTTCTTTTTAACAATTCGTCTTTCTAAGATCAAACAATGTCAATGCCCGTGGAGGAGTACATACTGTAGAGTGAGATAATTCTGCTGTTTCTGTTACTAAATTGTGATCCGGGCTCCTTTCTCTATTCACATTCTAGGATCTGTTACAATTTATGGATGGCAGCCCCTCAGATCTTCATGTCAGTCACTCTCATAAACGGCCCCGAGAAAGCTCAAAGTCTCCTATATCACATCATCAACCAACTACAGGTTTTTCTACTTCTACTTCTACTTCAAATGTCTTCTGCATATGCAAATTAATTTTTATTATAAAAAATTTGTATACAGATACATCAATTTAATATCTAGATTTTTGTTTTTTAAAGTTTCAAATAGCACTTGTCACTTTGTTAATGTTCAATTCTTTTGCTGATTATGCAACTTTGGTGATTATGTGGAACAAGATTTGGTAATATTGATTTAAGAAACTAATGAGTAAAGATTTATTTGGCTTTCATCGTGAAGATCACTGTGACCCAATGGTAATAAATAACTATCCAAGAAGAATTTATTTCTGAGCAAATGATAAATACCTATCCAAGATGAATTTTCATTTCAAGCCACATAATAGAAAGAGAAGTGTAAGATTGTCTTCTAGGGTTTTTATTTAAGTTTCCATAACTTGATGATGAGCCAGAAATATTAGTAAACTAAAGAATAGATTCATGTCAGAGAATGAAATGACCAAATCATCTTAATAATTATATTTGCATCATGGATGCCATCATTTCCTGATTTAGTGTTCTGGTCAATAGCTTCCCACACGTCTACATTTTTCTGCATAGTGGGTTGCCTAAAATAAGAGAAAGACTGCAGGATCTTGTGTCACTTCCATGACTGGATAATCGGCAACAAGAACAGTATGATAAACTAAAATGAAGAGTTCAATTGCACACTAGCAACACTGGTAGCTAATATGTGGTCCAGTTGTGATTACACAGTTATTAATATGATATCACTCGAAAAAACTCTAGGCATGCCTCTGTCTGTTGAGTACTGAAGGAAGACTTCAAGCATCCGTCTAGTTTTGATGTACTGATTTAATGTAGTTACTGACGATTGTTATAAATGCTTCATTAGCTGCAGATAACAATGTTGAGAATGATGAAGAATTACAAAGAGCATTGGCAATCTCTATGGATAATCAGAAAGAGATTGATACAGGTGACACCAACAAAGTGGATGATGCCACTGCTGAGGTGCAATTGAAGAGGCCTACTTATTTACCTTTGCCTGATGAACCAAAAGGTGACAGAAATCTGCTTTGCAAGGTCGGAGTGCGTCTCCCTGATGGCCGCAGAATCCAGAGGAACTTCCTTCGCACCGATCCAGTTCAGGTAGATGTTGCCCCAATTAAACTAATAAAAACATTATTCTCTTTTGAAATCTTGCTTTTACTTCCCCTAATGATCTATGCTTTACTGAGTGATTAAGACACTTGGATGGTGACTGCTTGGTACGATGGAATGGAATTAGGGGGGATCGGAATGGAGGTAGGAATCACCATTCCATTGCCACCTCCATTCTATCATACCAATTCTGGCCTTAGTGTTATGTTTTTGTATCACATATTATAGTCGTCTCACTAAGACTCTACTGCTACAGCCACAGACCCATTACCCTCTTATAAAAATATCAGCATTTCTTCTTATTGTTTGCTTTCTATTGATCCCTTGTAATTGTTCATTTGGTACAGCTGCTATGGTCATTTTGCTCCTTTGAGCTGAAGGAAGATGGTAACCGGCCATTCCGCCTGAGCCAAGCTATTCCCGGTGCATCAAGGACATTGGATTTCGACGTCAATTCAACATTTGAGGAATCGGGTCTTGCCAACTCAATGCTTTCAGTTACTTGGGAATAAATACCAGCCAGCAAGATACATACTGTCCAAAAATCTTGTGTTGAAGAGTTTTTATTTCGAAAGCTTGAGTATATGTCCCTTTCATTTTGTTGTTTATGTTTAGAAGGGGAGATTGGTGGAAGGAAATCAGTCAGAAGCTACTAATGCATCTCTTGTATATATTGCATGAAGTGAGATGGTTAAAGGCTACAATTTTAGTTATAAACTTTTGGAAAAGAGACTCACTATGAATCTGTAAATTTGTGACTTTTCAGTGGTTGCCTTTTCTTCCCATTTTCACTGCGTTTTATCCCCTAGTAAATTTAAAGAAAGATACTCTTTATGGGGGCGAGTCTTTAGCCTTCACCTGCTTAAGTTATGCTATATTATTCTTCATCTTAATTTAGATAACTGTAGGTGAGGTGACACCTTCAGTAAAATCAAATGAGATCGGAGAAGTAATAATCTAGTAAAATAAGGCACAGCTGTAATGAAATGCTTGTTAATTTGTATACCGTTATTTTGGGTAAGGAAGGTTATATGTATACATAAAGCCTGAATTCTTCAATGAGGGGTTGTATGCTTCTCACAGTTCATAGCTTACAATCGAAAGTCGAAACAGAGCAAAACCTTATTAAGTGTTTTTTCTATAATTTAAGGCATATATATATATACATGGTTGGAATATAGTGAGAATTGATTTTTTTTCGTGAGAAATGAGAGTCAAGAGCATAAAATGGATGAACAAATGCATACAATCAACAAACAAAATACGAGCAAAATAAGTTATTCGTGTTATAGCTTATTAGCTTGTACTATACTTATTTCCGCATCTTTTAACAATATTTTAATTATGACTTCGATAACCCATACAAATTGTTTATAAAAATATCAAATACTACACATATTATGTTTACTCAGAAGAGTAACATTTATCATAAGCACTTCAATCATATGATTGAGTTGTTCATTAAGAAATGTAATACTCCCTCCTAGAGCTGTCGAAGAGGTTTGTGGTTAGTGGTTCTAACCGGAACCGAACCGAATCGATGCGGTTCCGGTTAACCAAGAACCACTATATGTG
>JAYJMF010000044.1:1705976-1717845 GCA_036873715.1 Salvia sclarea | reverse complement strand
TTGGAGATGAAGAAGATTAGAAATTGGTGTATGAAATGAGGTAAAAAATGGGGTATTTATAGTTGAAAATTTGAATTTAATATTTTTTTTTAAAATCAACGGCTGCATGACGTGGCGCAACGGGGTGGCGCCGCCGCCTGCGACCGCCACCCCCCGCCGGTGTCCAACGGTCGATTTTTAGCGGCGCCTGCGGGCGCAACACGTCGACCGTGTGGCCGCGGGCGCCGCTGCGGCCACCCTTATTTCTTCCTTTCTCTAATCCCCTCTCTCTCTCCCTCTCTCACACTCTTATTATTTCTCAATAATTACAAATACTCCCTTTAAGTTTAGCTAAAATTTGGCCACAAATTCTTTTACCAAAAATTCTTTTTCGATTAGGTTAGTATATAAAAAATGTCATATTTATTTATAATAATAGGGTCCACATAATTTATTATTTTGTCCAATCATTATTGCGTGCTAGCAGAGGGCAGACTGAGAATGACTCTATCGAGGGCATTTCCCGTGCATTGAACAATCGACTCAAAACTGGTACGAACGAGGAGAATCCAACTGTTTAACTAAAACAAAGCATTCACTGGTACGAACGAGGAGAATCCAACTATTTAACTAAAACAAAGCATTCGAAGGTTCATGCGGATGCTAACGCATTGTGATTTATGCCAAGTGTTTTGAATGTCAAATAAAGATATTCAATTAAGCGTGGGCAAACGACGAGAGTAACTGTAATTCTCTTAATATAGCCAAATATCTCGCTATGTGATTAGTAACGTGATGAATGGAATGACGAGATTTACATTGTCTTTGTCTACTATCCAGCGAAACCATAACCAATGGAACGGGCTTGAGAAATCAATGAAAAAAAGAACACATATTGAACTTTACTCTTGTGAAATGACTTGAGAGATGTAGGATAAGTGGGGGCCGAAAAGCAAAAGTAAATACAATTACTGTCAATGTTATTATGATTATTATGTAAATCGGAAGCGGGGCAATCCCCCTTTTATGCTCGATTCTGCGGGGCGGTTCAGGCGGAAGACATTGTCAGGTGGGTAGTTTAACTGAGACGACACATCTGTTAAAATATAACGCAAGTGTCCTAAGATAAGCTCAACGATAACACAAATCTCGTGTGAAATAGAATGGTAAAAGCTCGTTATATGAACCGTGAAAGCATGGCCTAACGGTCCTTTAGACATTCGAAATTTGAGATATAATGATTATTAGAATTGATGAGAGCAATTTTGTGCATCCCTTTCAATGGTCAAATCTCAAGAGGTCCAATGTATATTTACTTGAATTATATTAGATTATGTCGATTTGGCCTGATAAAATGTTCTTTATTCAATATAACAGGCATGCCAAGGTCATATGCGCCCGACCATATTCAACTTAATACAACTGGCAGAGTCAAATATCGAATATAGAGAATAAGATGTCAAATTCGATGCAAAATTGAACATATCATACATCAAGATGTATGTCAGTTGTGGATACATTTCATAATTTTATTATTTAGACCGAATACTCTTTTTCATATAAAGTGCTTTTTCACTTAGTTTTCGTCTTATAAATTTTAAGGATATGAGCAGCAGCAAGCTCCAGATGGAGTTCCCTGGGCAATTTTGGGGCTCCCGAGCTCTCTACCATTTTATACCTCCAACAGAGAGCTTGGAGCTTCCATGTACCGAGGCGCTTCGCAGTGGCACGCGAGCGTCGTCAACGCTTGCGAAGCCGCACCTTGCACGCTCGGAAGTCTGCTGCTGCACAAAGCCTAATGATGGTCGGGATAAGTATACTTCTCAATGAACCTTTGATGTTGAGTTTTAATATCTTATCTATAAAATAAGACATTTAAAATTAGAGGGACTTCACTTTGACTCTCTTGTTATGAAGATATGTTTTTTTTTCTCTTCTCTCTTATTATCCTTTACGATTATAATGAAACTCTTACATTTTTAGCAATTTCATCCCTCTTTAGCTCGGTTATTTTCATGAATTTTATCGAACTCATCAATAATATAAATAGAAAAAATAAAATATAGAATTAGAAAATATATAGCGAATAAATTAAATAAATTGTAGAGATGTCTAAAAAGTAGGATTCTCAACTAAAGAGAGCGTTTGAATCATACGTACAAATAGTAACAGTTTGGAACATACTGTATGTTTTATTTGAAATCAAAATATACATCTAATTCTAGAAGTTATAACCCTCACCTTAGACGGCCGATTAAAGTCCGGCCTCCGCCACCCGCTTCGCCGGCATTAATCCTCCTTCCGCCGCTTCTCACCCTTAAACTCCGACATCATCCAATATCATCTTCATCCATTCTCCTCCCAACATGACGACTTGCAATGGCAGCTTCTACACTTGCTGCAGCTCTTCGCACACTTCCATCGACGCCGCCATTCCCCTCTTTCCCAAACCCTTATCCTTAATTCCCACAGCCAAACCCTTCGCCCCTCAATTCGGCCCTAAACTTCCATTATTGACGGTATCTTCCGCACCTTCTCGCTTGATATTAGTGAAAGCGGCGGCGACTAGTGGTAAAAACAACAACATTGATAACAAGAAGGAAGTAGAGGTGGCGGAGGAGGAGGTAGAGGAGGAGCTGCCGTGGATACAGGAGAAGGCTCTGGATTTGGTCGAGTTCACGGGCTCCGTCACGCAGACGATTCCGGGGCCGCGCGTTGGGCAGAGCTCGCTCCCGTGGATTCTGGCCGTTCCGATGGCTTACCTCACTGTCACCTTCGTCATTGCCGTCGTGAAGACCGTCAAGAAGTTCAATTCTCCTCGAGAGAAGCGCCGCAAATTGGTAAGTTTGCAATCCCCTTTCTCTGCCTCGGTTTCAATTTGATGCTGTTTTACTTGATTTTAATGGTTTGATTTTAGCATGTTATATGTTGGTATTGATAGAATAGCCGAAATTTGCAAACCTTATGGTGGCGATGATCACAGAATGCACCGAGTTGGTTGACAGTAAACTATGTTTGCTTTTAGTTCTTCGGCTGTAGGTAGAAACGTTTAGATATGTGCTTAGAGTTTAGTTCAATATCTCTGTGCATATTGGTAACGGGAAGAAGCCCTCTGACTCTATTATTGGTTCAACCGGATTATACCACCAGCTTGGTTTGGGTCCCAAATACAGCTTTGTCAGGTATAAAGCAACTGATTGAAATCCGAGTATGAACAACACAACTGCCACTGATTTATGCACCTTATTTTGTCCCGAGATATGCTTAGCAGCTGCTAAAACTTGTCCCAGCACACCATACTGGAGTAAATGGTATGCGGAATCGTAAATGCTGATTCTATCTTCTGACCAGAAGGCTGAACCAGCTCTGTTAGTCTATGTAATTGGAAGGAAAAGGACTGGAAGAGCTATATTATATAGTGTGAAGTAGAAACAAGCAGAATTGCTATATCTGTGAAGATATAAGGCTTATGGATATGGTACTAATTCTGTTCAATAGAGAGCTGCTGGGCCATTCAAGATGCAAATTACCTTCAGCATGTGATGTGCTGACTTTTCTCCTTTCTTATGTATCCGCATATAGTTGCATAACTATTTTAACAAATAGTATGGTTTATTATTTCATTGACACATTCATGTCAGTATTATGACTTTGATTAGAAGTAGTGTGATTTTATGAAATTTATCGTGGTGCATGTTTATTTGCTTGACAAGAGTAGTATTTTTCAGGTCAACAAAAATGCTATGCTATGCACATCTCTGGATGAGTTGTTTGAGAAGGGAATGAGTGAAGTAAACCAATCAGCTTTGAAGGGATTGATGGAAAAGGTGAGTCACTTGATAATCCAAGGATAACTTATTTTCCATAAAACTATCTAAATATTTTCTAGAAAGAATGGAAAGTCAAACTTGACTTGGTTTTCTGGAGCAGCTTATGGCTTTTATTTGGAAGAGAATCTACCCCTTCTCCCATGTTCATTGAAGTCTTACCCTATCGGAGACCTTGAAACATTCCCTGTGCCCAAAATAAAAATAAATAAAAGATTCCATCAGTAGATGGTATCAGTTTATCAGTTAGTACTATAATTTTGCCTGGGAGTGCCAATTTAAAATGGCATACCCCAACCATTTGTTTGCCATCATATGTGTTCGTAGAGACCCATGTATGCCATGGAAACTGCTTGATCTATTTCTGGTGTTCTCATTTGCAGACAGGTTTTGACATGAACGAGATTTTGCGTAAATACATCCGTTATGTGTTGAATGAGAAGCCATTTAATCCAGATTTGATAGCGAACCTGATTCACCTCAGGAAAGAAACACAGTTGGAGGATTCTGAAGTGGCTGGCATTCTGAATGATATTTCAGGAAGGATTGTAAAGGACAAAGGTAACCGTGTGTGAACTCTTGCAACTTATATTCTGATTAGATGTCCAAAATATTTATAGTTCTAGACCAATGCAATCATATGCAGCTCTTAATTTGTACTTAACCGAAAAAAGCATATGAATACACATCCTTTATCGATTGTGTGAAATAAATTGCTAAATTGCTGGTCAACTTCGATAATGCTGTAGGTTGTAGAGTGGGGTGATCATTTTAGGGTAGCGCTACTTCTCTTGGATTTCGTAGTATATCCTACTGCTTTAAGCTCTTAAAGGGACTGATCGACCAAGATTTAGATTTATAACGGCCTATTGATCCTCACCAAGTTCATTTACTGGTCTAGAACGTGCATGTATTTTCAGGTCCAGTGGTCATGGATATATCAGGATATTCTGAAAAAGGATTCAAAAGAAAACTTGCAGTGCAAGCGCTGTTTGGAAAGATCTATTATCTGGCTGAGGTAAAATTCTACATTACTACTTGGCAGCATTTCATTTTACTAGTTATGAGAATATGTTAGAGAATATTGTTATCTCAAGTGGTTATTGTACAATTTAATTGAATCTAATGTCATTACATTGGCTGATCATCTCATTCTTGTGTCATTGACTAGCTTCCCGAGTTCTGTTCCAGAGATAGCTCCTTAAACATTAAAACGGCATTTGGTGTAACGGAGTGAGTACCATTTCCAAAAATTTACACAGACATAATTTGTGATTTACCATCAGTGCCCATTGAAGAGCTGTGCTTCTCTCTCTAATCTTTTTCAGTGAGGATGCCGAGAAGCTTAGGCTGCACACCGTCTCAGAAGTCGGGGATTTGGGTTCACTGGAGAAGATGATCGGTGAATCTGAAGAGGAGGAATCGGCTGATGATTCAGCCAAGGCAGCTTGATGCTGCATCTGTTGCGCCATTTTTGCTCTAGGCATAGGTTAGCCAAAGATGATAACAAGAGAAATTAAATGACAGCTTCTTTGAATGCAACTTTCTTACATTTTTGTTATATGAAAAATACGGCTGGCTGTTTCAGTGAGGTTTTTTTGGATGCAACGTCATTCTAAATTCAAATTATTATATGCTTCTTATTTTTCAACCATAAACTAGGAGATGAAAAAGGTTGATTATCTTTTTGATTAATTTAGTTGTGAGGTTCATTACGATATACTACATGCATATCTATGTGTATTGGGTAATTGGGATCGTTGTTTTGGTATTGTTTGTTACAACTTACAAGTGCTGTTTATTTGTTTGTTATCTTTACTTTAAGTGACTTAAAACACTTTTGGTTGAATTATTTCATTTCTCTCTTGTAGAAGCTTCTTGGAGATAAATATACATAGTTGATATTGTTAATATGAGAAAACCAATCGGAAAATGTTAAATGCCAGGCAGAGTATATACCAACGACAAATAGCCAAACTCAAAGTTGTTGGTCGGTAAAAGCTTTTCCGAAAATCGAAAAGAAATCGAATAAAAGATTTATTTTTTAAGGAAATTATGGATGATGAGTTTTGTGAGAGACAATTTTCTCTTATTTTAGTATATATATTCCCTTTTATTGAACAGGATAAATTAGATGTACACTTTCACCCCGCACTATATTTCTTCCTCCTCGTTCATCCGTTGACAATTCTTCTAATTTCCAACCATTGTCATTCTTCTTTGATTTTTTTTTTTTGTAAAAAAAACTTCCGAACATTAATGGTGGAAATTGTCTAACCATCTAAATGTAGACATAATTGCATGTAAGAATGTAATGATCTCAATGAAATTGTAACATAACTGGTCTCTTACCATGTTTTTAATCTAAAACAATTAGCCCTTTTAAGTAGTAATGCCCCATTATGAGAATTCAACTACACTAGTATTCTTTATCATTACCAATTTACCATAAAACTTTCGTGCTTATTGATTCCACAATTTGCAAACATGCATACGTGTGTGTATAGATATAAGAATATAATGTCATACACAAAATTATTTGAATTTGAATATATAAGAAGTCTTCCACAATTTATTTTTCAAAGAAGCGTCGCAACTTATTTGACTATTTATAGTATCTCCAAATTCTTCTCCATTTCTCCAATTTTTCATCTCACAAAAACATACAACAAATCTATACGTGCAGGTGCTTACGTCGAGCGACGAAGAAAAGAATCTCTCCATCTCTCTCTCAATTGAGTCGGCAAATTAAACTCAAAAAGCAGTGCCAAAATCCTCAAAAACTTGGGGTTTTCGATTTCGAGATCAATGGAGACGGAAAATGCAGAACCGGCGCCAAAGAACGACAGCCTCTGGATTTTGAAATCAATTTTCTCCAAGAAGACCACCGGCGAAGGTGGCGACGACGCCGCTGCCAAGAACCCGCCCAAAGATAATCCGCCGCTTCCTTTTCTCTCACCTCACGCCAACTCCGTCGTCGCTCGTTGCTCCAAGTAATTCATTTCTATGGCATTCTCTGTGGGACTAATTCTGATTACATGCTAGGTTTTGAATCTGTCTCAATCGCTTAAGTTGTGTTATAAGATTTGGAAGTAGTTTAATTTAGGTGACGGTGGCGTCATTTTTATCGGGCAAAGCTAGCTTGCATAAAGAGGGTATGCTTTGCTTGCAATTACTGTAAAGATATGGGAACTTTAACAGGATCATTCAATTGTCGCGGTAACTTGGACTCGTCAATAGGCGGCCTTGCTAATTTGATTCTCAATGGACTGATTTATTGCCCTTCAAATAGTGCAAAATAGTGATACCCTAAGATGAAGCAGTATAATGATAGAAGGAAATGGGAGAGACATCATACACAGAAATTCAAGTTATTTCTTTCAGTTGTTGTTGAGATATCCAACTATTTTGTATTATTGTTCTCTATTTCTGAAAAAAAAAATGAACATGTGAACACCATCTTTGTAATGACTTAAAAACGTTCCATAGTTGACAGGTTTAAAAGCTTGTGAACACCATGTCTTGTATTGGTACACGTCGTTTTTTGTTGCCGTTATGCTTCCTTGTATCCCACTTTAATGTTTGACAAGGACCACAAGGATAACATAATATTTTGGTAATCTTTTATAGGTTGTGGATTGTTTGTATTACGTTCCTGTAAGCCTTTACTTCACTTACAAATCCCCATCATTAATTGGAAGATGAATGCATGGTGCGAGTTGAATGATTGCCAATTTGTACAACTAAAACATTAAATGATCGCTACTGTTCATTAGATGTCACTTGCATTTGATTCTATGTGCTGTGCACAAGTTATGTATATATGAAAAAATGTTAACATTCCTAACTCTTTATGAATTTCTTGTAGGATTCTTGGCATAACAACAAAAGAGTTACAGGCTCTATTCGATGTAGAGCTACCTGATAATCTTAGGCAACCTCCATCCTATGCTAGGAACTTCCTCGAATTCTGCTCATATAAAGCACTACATTTGGCCATCACAAGACCCAATTATTTAACCGACAAGGAGTTTTGCCATCTGACATTTGACATGATGGTCGCATGGGAGGATCCTGGTGCTGATAGTAATTTCATAGAAAAAGTACGATGTGACTGATCTTTTTTCCCCCAAAAATATCATATCTATTAAATGTTATAGGTTGCATACTTTTTATACTAATTAGTAGTACTATCTAGGCTTTTCAGTTATCGCAATAGGGTGGTATAAAGTGAAGTCCTGCTTCATTGTCACTTCTCTTTCACTTTTTAAAGTGTTGGTCTAAAGAATAATATGTGATTGCAGGAAACTGCTTCATGCAGCAATCAGGATGTGGAGGGTGACGATGGTTGGTCATTGTTTTATTCCAATTCAACCAAAATGGCTGTGCAGGTGGTTTTATCACTCAAAAGAGTTCAGTGTTAGTTTATTTTATTTTATGAATTTCTTATTTCATATTACCAGCATCATTTATGTCAGTTATGTTATTGAAAACATAAGGTTGATGACAAGAAAACTGTTGGGCCAGAGGCTTTTGCTCGGATAGCTCCTGCCTGTCCAGTTATTGCAGATGTAACCACTGTTCACAATCTTTTTGATGTTCTGACCAGTTCTTCAGGTCCCCGACTTCATTTTCTGATATATGACAAATACCTTCGGAGCCTTGAAAAGTATGCATCTCTTCCTTTATCTAAGTTCCTGCATGAACTCTATCTTTGCTTTGCTTGATCTTTTCAAAGAATGTGATTGTAGCAGATCTAGAGTGGTTGGCGTTAGTTTGTTAAATCTGATGATGCATATAATCCCTCTAATGAGATATTACTTCTTTCTGACTTCAAATATTTTCTCGAAAATTTCTTTCAAAATTTTATGACTGCAAATTACGAAACTATATTTAATGGTGTTTGCATGCAGATAATCCCTCAAGTTGCCTGGGTAATAGAGTTGATTCAGAAATGGAAATATGCTTAAAAGTATTTGAGTTATATGCACTCTGATGGATTTATTGTTTCACATTCAGTTTAAGCAGAAGAATATCAATACAAGTTGTGGGTTTTTTATATTTACAGTATGGTGCATGTATCTTTTCCTGTGACTTTTACTGGATTAATAGCTAAGATCTTGATGGAAGCATCACATTTGAAAATGAGACTGATTTGTATAGTCTGGAAATCTTAGTGACTCCTACTTGTGGTGTAGGGTTGCGAAGTCTGCACAAAATGCATTGGGACCACAAGTCCTTGCCTCTCTTTCACTTGCGGATGATGAAATTATTATAGACGTTGATGGCACAGTTCCTACGCAACCAGTTTTGCAGCATATTGGGATGTCTGCGTGGCCAGGTAAGCTGTTATTTCTCGTTTCGGAGCTGATTTAGTTGGTCAAAATCATCAAGGTCCTTTGCAACTGCTTAAGATTCTCTGTCCTATCTAAATGGCTCACTTCAGAAAATAAAAGTATCACCTCAGACACAACATTTATATTCTCAATTTTTTCCTCAGGCCCTTTCCATTGCATGGTATGTTTTATTCTCTTTCCTCTGCGTGCATCATAACATGATTATATTCATTATTTTATGAATAACTGAATATGTCCTTACCAATATTGAAAATTAAGTAGTTATTAGAAGATTTCACAATTTCAAAGATTTGCGCTATGATTTGTGTGGTGTATAATTATCTGATTGGGCTAGTTTCAATCTTTCAAATGTTCACCATGTATTCATTATCCTATATTGACGGTTCATCTTGTTTGACCATTTCAGGGCGGTTGACATTGACAAACCATGCTCTTTACTTTGAGCCTGGCGTTGGTTTATATGACAAAGCTGTAAAATATGATCTAGCTACTGATGTGAAACAAGTTGTAAAGCCTGAGTTAACTGGACCTTTGGGTGCTCGTCTCTTTGATAAAGCTGTTATGTACAAGTCAACAACCACGTATGGTCTCTAGCTCATATCTACATGCAATAACATTATAATTATCTAGTGAGTCTTGACTCTAGTTTTGGTATAGAGCAGAGCCCGTCTATCTGGAATTCCCTGAATTCAAAGGTTGCTCAAGGAGAGACTATTGGTTAGATATATGTCTGGAGATTCTGCGCGCCCACAGGTTCAATAGGAAATATAATTTGAAAGGAAATCAGCAATCAGAAGTGCTTGCTCGGGCGATTCTTGGAATTTTTCGGTTTCATGCAGTTAGAGAGGCATTCCGCGTCTCATCGTCCAATTACAAAACTCTTCTGTGTTTTAACTTGGCTGAAAGTCTTCCAGGTGGGGATATGATAATGGAAACTCTAGCGAGTCAAATGGCCCTCATAACTCCTAGTGCTGGCCAACAAGAGGTTTCTATTTCTCCAAATGCAAATAGACGGCCCATATTCCCTGTTGCGCTTCTGACGCTTATTAGACTAAAAATTGTTTCACCGAAAGAGGGAGAAGTAAATGTAGAAGCAACATATCTCGCTGGGAATCTTCGTGTTGGTGAATCAAATCCTCTAGAAGCCGTCGTGAAGCAGTTGGAACAGGACACTGGAAAGGCTGAAGCTGCTCAAGCAACTGTTGATCAAGTGAAAGTTGAAGGGATTGACACCAATGTAGCAGTGATGAAGGTTCCCTTATTACATGCTTTGCCAGTTGCATTCTTTGTTCCTCATTCCTTTTTCTTCATGCAAGTTTAAGCATATAAGTGAACCTTTCTATCCGTTTTGCTGGTAGTTTTAGGGATTATATAATGTGTATGATGCTGTAAGCTATTAATTGTGTGTTTTAAATCAATGATGCTCCTTTGATTGGCTAATTATTTGCCTCCATAAGTTAACTTGGTCTTTTTAGAAGATTAAAATTTGGTACTTCCATTTTCTGCTTTATCCAGAAGGTATCGACTAAGAAGTCTTATCGTCAGAGTCTACTTTCACAGGAGTGGTATCTTGAAAGCTATATTCCTATTTTTAGATGAAACACCATCTGTGGTGTTCCTAAAAGATTTTTGTCGTGGATAAGTTATATAAAATTCAGCCGCATGAACATGTGAAGTATGGAAAGTTAAGTACAAGGGAAAGAGACGATTCTGCTAAATTGCCCCCAGACAGTAAATGCTGCCTAAATTCCACCCTTTTCTTACTGCTTATGTGTATAAATCCATGACACGGTTCACAAAAGAAGTGTTTTTTAACACTTGAGTATTCTGCATATCTTAAGAATATCAGATCATATTTCCTTAGTTGGAGAATGCCACCAATAGGTGATTGCATTAAATAATATGACTTTGTTCAGTCACTAAAGTGAATAATGTACCAGCGTTATATATATCTTGTTCCTTGCTTTTCTCCTTATAAATGATACCCTTTTTTATGTAGGAGTTGCTTTTCCCAGTTATTGAAATATATAACCGGTTCGATCGTTTGGCTTCCTGGAATGATCCCTACAAGTCGGTCATGTTTGTGGTATTATTTAGCTATATGATAGTCAGGTAAGAAACAATATCATATCTTCTCTTACACTGCTGCAGTGCTCTTACTTTATAAAGTCCACAAGATCCTGCCACTTCGAGCTATTAACTTGGTCAAGCTTTTACGAACAGATCAATTATCAGCATGTCTGCTTGCATGGTCTTGGTTGAACCCTCTTAAAACTATTTTTGCGCCTAGGTGCCGTTTTTAAGAAGACATCCACTTTTGCTCGGTCATACTTTCCGGGAAGAAATGAGAAAAATTATCTCCAAAATTTTAAATCCTAGAATTTGTCACTTTGTTGACCTAGGATGTATATATCGGTAATCAGTAGATATGAGATGGAGGTATGCTGTTCCGAACAATTTTTTCAGTCCAGAGCCTACGGAGGGAACATCTTTGGTTCTCCTACTTTAGTTATTAGAAGAATAAGCTAAAGGAATCGTCTAATGTTTGGCGGAATTTTATTTTCTCCTCTCAACTTTAAGCATAGAATATAGTTGAGGGGAGACATTTATTCAAACGACTTATTAAAGATTATTACTCCCTCCGTCCCACGAAACTTGTTACGTTTTCCTTTTTAGTCCGTCCCACGAAACTTGTTACGTTTCTAT
>JAYJMF010000044.1:1656334-1699790 GCA_036873715.1 Salvia sclarea | reverse complement strand
ATAAGTTAAACTAAAGTAAAATATTTGGTCAAGTTAATTACGGTATTACTCATTCTATAATCTATAAAATAGTAGTACTTTATAAAATTTGAATTGATTTTATAAATTCTTACAAATATCACATTTGTATTTTGTCACTAACATAATTTGAGATTATGTACAACAACAAAAAACACTATACATCCGTGTATTTAATATTCACCAAATTTAAAGATACAAATTAATTCAAAGAAATATATTACCCGTGCATCGCACGGGCACAACACTAGTTAAGTAAAATATGGGATCATGGTTTGAATGACTTCTCTATTCACAAAAAATTACAATTTCTTTGTATATGTATTTGCATTTATTGCTGAAGATTATCTTCAATGGTTGGAAAATTTCGCTCTTCAACGAACTTCGTCCCTCAACAATGAAACATGTAGTTAAGCGAGGCTAATAAGATGTTATGGCATACCTTCGTAGAGAAATGAAGAGCTAAATTTCTTAGAATGCATATTTCATGATATAGAGTTACAGTAAAAAAGAATAATAAATTTCGAACTAAAATTTAAAAATATCCTCTATTTTATTTGTATATCTTGCTATTTTTGTTATTGAGTTGCTTTGTACATAGAAAGTAGTATTGTGCAACCAATTATATTTATTTATTTATGAAAACATTGAATTGGGAATTGAAACTAACAAAAGTTTTCCTAGCTAATGATATCTACGCATTTAAATAATTTGGTGATATTCAAGACATCCATAACATTGGTGATATTATTCCCATCGGTAAGGATAATATACTTTAATATATTTATTCATTTTTTATTTTATATAATTTTATGATTTAAATGGTGTGCCATTTAATAATATAAATAATATTAAAAATATATATTTTAAACATAAAAGTAATATATACACTTAACATACACAAAAATTAAATAATTTTATACATTATTATAAGATTATAATCGACTTGTATAACAGTTATACAATAATAATATTTATTAAACTACAAATTAAGTAGTTAGCATTAAAAATATGTTTACACTAGTTAATGTTCTATAAGCACATCCATGAATTTAACAAAAAAAAGATAATAAAACCATAAACAAAAATGGAGAAAAGTAAAATAACCGCTAAAAATCTAAAATGGAGAAAATTAGCTGAAAATTGGGATACAAGAAAAGTAAAAATGGAAGGGTTGCCTTATTGGAAACGTAACGGGCGCAGGGGAGGCAGAGTGCGCCTCTTTACGTTTCTCTTATTATTATTTTTTTACATAAAAAATAAATAAATACAGTAGATACTAAAATCGATTCATTCACGTTTTTGAGCCCTACTTTTATTAATCTATTTTCCGTCTTCTTCACAAACGAGCTGTGAGCGCCATTAATTTTCCGTTGTTCCCACCCTGCGCAGTAGGTGTCCGCGCCTTTTTCTCTTCTTCTATCAAGGCCTTCAAATCTTCTTCTTCTTCTTCCCCTACGACGGCCACCCCTTAACTATGTCGAGGTAATTTTCCGGTCTGGGGGGCCGGAGCCCCCTTCAGCCCCCCCGAACCCGCTTGCTGATTGCAAAGTTTGGAACTTCAAATTTAAGATAGACGTGATTGTTGCGAACATCATCATCGCTGAATGGAATCGAACTGAGAACTCGCTAAAAGAGAAGCACAACTAGAGAGGATGTTTGAGGGGTTGGTGAGGCAGTTAATATGGGGCTATCTGGGCAAATACATAAAAGACATCCAAAAAGAGCAGCTCAAGATCACCCTTTGGAATGGTATTTATGCTCAAACTTTTCTTCTCTCTGTTCGATAATAGTAATTTGGCAATTTTCTTTGTCCTCGTTTCTTATTCCAGTTGTTATAGTGTAAATTTATAGCTCAGAATGTAATTTAAGCCCCCCCAACCTAATGATGTCATTTTTCGAATTCAGAGGAAGTATTACTGGAAAATGTGGAGCTGATTCTTGAAGCCTTTGACTACCTCCGGCTACCGGTTGCTTTCAAACAAGGTAGATCCTTAAATGCTGTTTTGAGTGTAGACAACTTGAGTACTGCGCTTGTCTAAAAGACATGTTTTTGGGCATGCACTCTGATTGTTTAAAGATTAACCTTGAACCTCTCACTTGTTTGTTTGATGATCAAATTTTGATAAGAAACAAAGGAAAAAACTTTATTAAAAGGAAATAAATAAAAAGGGACGATGAATCCGAAAGCAGAACTCAAATGAGCTACAACATACCACTCCAAAAGTCTAATAGGATCTCCGATGCAAAGAAATACTTGTAATCCGTATGTCTTCAACCCACCATGCAACACCTAAATCTTACCCACTCTTCTCACAATTCTTGAATTCTGTGTTTCTCTATAGTCAAGGAGACCAATGCAAAGTTGAGACAATCAACCCCTCAGTAAAATGATTGGTTTTGTGGTGCGATAATGATCTATTTGACCCTTGTGTGTCCTGTTGAGAGATAATCCCCTCAAGATATTCTTCTGAAAACCAGTCTTGACTCTTGAGAATGCTTTTAAGAAAGCGAGCTGGATGAATAAAAGCTTACCTGTCAAAAGCTTACTTAGTTTTCTATGTGCTTGTAGAAATTCATGCTGTTTTAGTGAGGTGGTATGACTCCTACGTTTTGTAAGACAAAAATCATAGCTGGGAGGGTATTCACGAGTAGGTTGGTTGGTGGATAGTATGACAGAATGGATAACATTAAGATCATCACCATATGATCTAAGAGTCTGGGTTAAATGAGGCTATTGTATAATTGAATGAAGAAAGACACTGATATGCTGAATGAGTTATCCTTATTGCATTTCCACTTGCCAGTATCTATAGTTGGTTTGTTGCTTCTCTTATATGGTCTTTAAGGATAAACCTGTTTGCTTTTACTATTTTTAGTTTGTTTTACGAGGTCTTATATTCTATCATGTGACAACCTCTATATGGCTGCTTCTGTAGGCCGGGTCGGAAAGTTAAGCATTAAAATTCCTTGGAAGAAACTTGGGTGGGACCCAATCATAATAATTTTGGAGGATGTATATATTTGTCTCTCTCAGAGAGATGACAAAGAGGTAATATTCTCTCTTTGGATTGTTACTATGAAAATTGGAGGCGTGAACATTATAAGTAACATGAATTTCTGTTAGTCCTGAACCAAAATCACATTTTCCTCCTGCATCTTTATTGATTTGCTACTTTAGTTGTATTGGGGATGGTAGATGGTTATTATAACCATTGATGAGTTCCATTACATCACTAAGAAGCCCTAACTGAAAATAATTGACCCTGATAGCATAATAAGCAACGAATCAAAGAGAAAATCCTCAAACTGTGCTTTGATTAAGAGTGGCTGAAAGTGGGTGGTATTGGATTGGCCCTTACAGTAGTATAGGAGGGTTTGGAAACAAAATCTGAAGGCTTCCACATACTTGTCAAAGTCCAGGACCTCACACATGCATGATGTGTTAGAGGAAGGTTACAAGGGGGACCTAACAGCATGTTCCATTAATCTCAATGAATTTCTTTACCTTTTAAGTAGCAACTCACTCACATTTTTTTCCCATTTTTGGTTGGGTTGTATTGGCTGCAGTGGTCTATGGATGCTATTAAAAGAAGAGAATATGCAAGCAAAAAGGCCCAGCTTGCAGCAGCTGAACTCGCAAAGCTATCAAGACGTGTATGTGGTAAGCATTTTTTGATTTTGATTTTCCAGCAGTCACTGATAGAATTTGTTAATCCATGAAACCTATATCGCCATGTTTGTATTGAGCTTTTGGTTGTTGAATGAAATGTATTCTGCAGAGTATCAGCAATTTTGGACTACATGAATTAATTCTGCTTTTATCACCAATCACGATTATTTGCTGTGACCACCTTTATCTTCTTTGATATACTGTATGATGCCTCCCTAGAAACTAGCATATAGCATACAAATAAGCCTCATATTTATCTTTTCTCATTTTGGTTACTATTGTCAAGACTGTTTCCTGTCATAATGGACATCTTTTTGGATTAAAATGTTTCTCACATAAACATCGTTATTGCAGATAATCAGACTGGGAAATCTTTTATTTCATATATCACTGCTAAGGTACTATTTTGCTACCTGCAAGCTGGTGATCATGTTTCAATCTCTGGTTAGAATATCTCTTCAATTTTTGGCCTTCATCTTGTCTTTTGAGGAAGATAAGCTTACTTTTTCAGTGATCTATCTCATGAAGCAACATTAGCACATTCGATATTAATTAAGGAAGTTATTGAAGACAACTCAAACTCTTAACTCATCTAATAAATGATGTCCTATCTTAGAGGATGTTAATTCACAAATCTATAATAAATGGCCTTGACAATTTCACAAAGAGTCATAAAATTTTGGTTTATAGGTCATACTTGACATTTACCATGAACTTTGCTTAGTAGTGCTTTACTTTTACTTTTGGCACAAGGTTTCAATTAATCTAATTTGGCTCTTTCCTCATTTTCCTTGTACTTTCATGCCTGTGGTCAAAGATTCTTGACAGCATCCAGGTATCCATCAGAAATGTTCATGTCGTATACAGTGAAAAACGGGGTGCAGCGGTATGATTTTTATCCCTTGTAAATTTATGCTATATTGTATTTATCTACTGATGGCCATGAATCTGTACCTTCAAACTGGATTAAATTCTTTCTCTGACATAATACGTCAATATCTTTTTGAGTGGATTCATTATTTGACTGAACTCGTTACCATCTCCTAGTTTATGGTTTATTTCTTAGATCTTGTTTATTGTATTCTCTGGGCATAAATTCATGATTTTTTTGTAATGGTAATTTGTGTTCTCTGGACTTGATTTTTGCAGGAAGAAACGTTATTTGGACTGAAGTTTTCAAGTTTGACAATTATGAAGCAAACTGCTCTCGGGTATCCTTACTCACCTTGGATCTTGTTTTTTGTTTAATTTGCATGTTAATGTGGTAGCCATTGCCTTCTTCATTAATAAGGAAGCTGAGTTTGGAACACATCGTAGTGACAAACGTCACTGTTTTGGTTCAATACCATAACATTTTGTGGATATATTTCTTTCAGATCTACAACTGCAAAAATTAAAGGGGGGCAAGTCAACAAATTGATTGAAATTCAGAATTTAGAACTTTATTGTGATACCTCTGGAAAAGCTGATCATTCAAAGATGGAGAAAGCCCACAGTTCCAATAGTATGGGAAGGGAAGAAATGGAAGAAAATAAGTGTTCTTCAATATTAGCTCCACTTAATGTATCAGTATCTCTGTCGGTAAGCATCTCTGGCCTTTTCTATCTTGGGTAATATATTAAATACCGTTGTATGTATTGTATCTCTTTGAATAAAATGTTTGAGCCAGCATTACTTTCACATGGCTTAACTTTTTATGCCAGACCATTGTACTTTAGATTGTATTTTTATTTCATTATGGGATTGCTCACTCCATGTACCTTCACTTAATTAATAAAACCTACTTATTTCTTTTATTCTAATATTGTAAAGTAATTTAACATTTTGATTTTTTCCCCTATATGATCTTCCTAATGGTACTATTCCCTCTGCCCCAAAGATACTGGCCTAATTCTTTTGCGCACAGGAATTAAGGAGGGAGGAAAAGTAGGTAAAGTGGTGATAGAAATATATATTATTTAAAGTTATGCGAGTATAATAAAAGTTTCCCCCAAAAGGAAAACAAGCCAATATTGTTGGGACACCCCAATAAGGAAAACAGGCCAATATCTTTGGGACAGAGGGAGTGTTTATCAATCCCTAGCTGTCCACTGTCTGTCTGTCGTGGTTATGATTGTATGTATGTCATAGTATAAGTATCTTCTTGAGCTCTTTTACCGTTGTACCTTTCCTTGCTACTCTTTTGTTGTACAAATTCATTTAATTGATGGGCCACGATTTCTATTGTTTACTTGATCTGTCATCAATTTCATGTAGGTAAACAGGTCAGGGAAACTAGTAAATGATGCTCCGCAGTATAATGTTAACATTGAGATAGCTAGCATGGTACACTCAATATTCGTGCATTTATTGCATGCAATTTGCATTCTTATCTTCTTTTATCTGAATCTTCTTGATGATTTCTTTTAGTATTGTGCTTTATAGGCTACCTCAATGGATGATGTTCAATTGCAGCAGATCTTGTCTCTTATTGATTATGTATCTATATGTCAACTGAGAGAGAAGTAAGCTTCCTTCTATGCTATCATATTTTTCTCAGTATTGGATTTGTAAGTGGCTTAGAGTAAGACAGCAGTTTTTTGGGTTTCTCATGTTTGTGAGTCAATCTGGAACTGGAAACAGATGTTCACACTATGTCTACATTTGTGCATTTGTATGCTTTTGTCCTGCAATTTTTTTATAAATTGAAAATGAAGGATGAACTTGAAAACTGTTCGAGGTGATATCTGAACACCTATTCAATTGGATTCTTTTACTATTTATGCTACTTATCTAAAAAATTTGTTTGTTAGCTGATTGCATTCTTCACTAGTTGATTATGCTCATGTTCCTGCTGTTTAACATTAGTAGCCTCCATATGTTAAAAAAATGTGAGAAAATCCTGACAGTACGTATATTTATATTTAGGTTCTCTCTTAGCTTTGGGGATAGAAATCCCTACAAAATATGTAAATCAAATTCCATCTATGTTGTATTAACCTGTCCCAAGAATAATTCCGCCTTTTGCATTAGGTCGGAATCTACTCGTGCACTACTTGTAATTGATACATTCTTTAGAGATCTAGACATCCTTATGTATATCCAAACTAAATAACTTTGATCCTAGTGAACTAGGAAAAATTTGGGCTATACCTGGGCTGGGTCAATGATGTGAAAGTTGGGTAGTATGTACTTTACTGTATAGCCTTTCTCATTCATATTTGCTCTATCTGTTCTTTGATCATTTTTTGTTTGGCATTGCCAAATTATGAACTGTTGAATTTAAATATCTCGGATTTGTTTTGCTCTTTTTCTTCTTGACATCTTGTTAGTTATGGGTGTTATCGCCCTTGGTGGAGCCCTTTAGAGGAAAAGCTCAAGGGATGGCAAAAGAAATGGTGGCACTATGCTCAAGATTCTGTTCTTTCTGATGTTCGGAGAAGATTGAGAAGAAATTCTTGGAAGTACTTTGGAGAGAGGCTGTAAGTTGATCCCTGAAATTATCATCTGCTATCTTGTTGAGTGCTGACTACTGCAGTTGACCTTGTTATCATGCCCTGGTGTCTCATTATTGCTTCTATTTTCTCTTTCAACTTGTTATCATATCCGGTATTGATGATGGTAGTGACTATATTTTTCGCTGAAATATACTACTCCCTCCATCCCATTCTCCTTGTCCCATAACTTTTGGGCACGGAGGTTAAGGAATGAAAGTTAATGGGCGTTAGGTGGTGTGGCCCACTTATTTTTGTGTGTAATTTTATTGCCAAAAAAGGAAATGAGACAACCCAATAAGGAAAGTGGGACAAAAGGAATGGGACGGAGGGAGTAATTGATGTTCCATTTTTATGATTATGTAACTGATGTTTAGAGTAATGCAGTAAGGAATCTGGGAATGATAAACCCCTTTTCTTTTAGTTAGAGAGGAGAATGGGAATGGGAAGAAATAAGTCTATGTATACAGAGAAGAAGCATAATGACTGGCTGGTTTATGCGTTCTGAAAATCACTGTTCTTTCTAATTAGTTCGTAATGTATGTTGTTATGCATAAGAACTGGTAGCGATAAAAAAATGCAGGAGATCATATTTGTTTCTGGTGATATTCATTTAGAGGTTTGCAATTTATGATAATGAAAAGAGAAAACTGGGACATCCTGTATTGATACTGAAGTTGCTCACTGTTTATTCACCTGAAAACTAATATAATCAGGATATAGTAACATTACTCAAAGTAACATCAAGCAAGATTTTCCTAGCAAAATGATCTCAATTTTAATGAACATGCAATAAGCTCTTGCCTTGTCCTCCTCATTGCTGATCTTTGTATTTTAGCTGCATACGATAATATCAAGTATGTTAGGAATTTTTGATTGTTGACACTTTTTTAATGCTTGTCTTATTGAGACTGATGAAGCAGCATTGCCAACTACCATGGCATGTAATATACATTTCTGAAGGCTATCTTAGACTCGTAATGCTTTTGCCTGAATTGAATGGATTTCATTAGTTAGTTAGTTCTACCAAAATGGGCAGAAGCTACCTCCTGAAAGAAATGGGAGTAATTCTCTTTGAGGTTCAAAAAGACCATTATGTGCATCGAAATTTATATGCTTGGAAAATGAAATGCATATGAATTAGTACGCTTCCAATTAGTAAGGGAATAAATTCTTGCTAAGGATGAGCACCATGTAGATGAAAATAGCAAGCATCTATTGCCTAAACTTTGTAATTGGATGGTTGTTAATGAAAATGAGAAAGCTAATACTAGAAAGACCAGGAGAAGCAACTTATCAATAAGAAAAATCATATACTTTGTTCTATTCTTTTCATGTTATGCTCATGTGGTTTATTGCATTTACAGTGGTGTGATTGATTTATCCTAAAAATGTGAGAATACTTTAGATGATCTGAGTTTCCCCTAGCATCTTCATTGGGAAACGTGTATATTAAAGTTTTTTTCTTTTAATTGCAGAAACTCTCGCCGGAAATATGTGAACTTGTATAAGGCCAAGTTGAAATGCCTCAGACATGACCAGGTGAGATAGTTATATGTGGTTAAGAAATGCACATGCATATAAAACAAGAGCAATATTTGTGAAGCTGTGCACTTGGTTTTCTGCAAACTTGAGGAAAATGGGATAGCATACTTAAACTCTGTGATTTAAAAAATAAAAAAATTTGGGAAAATCAGTTTAATATCACATTTTCCTACGTAGAAGTTGTATTTTTCCACCTACTTCGTGGATTTCTTAATTTACTTATGTTTGACTGTCATAATATTGTAAATCTAGTAGGCTTGAGCTGCTTATTCCATTCTTGCCGTAGGATGCTTCCTTTGCATTATTTACTACTGGAGCCATATATAAATGATGCTTTCTGATCCTCTTTTTGCTCTTCTTGTCTATGCTCCCACTTGCCCACTTTAATATTCCTGGTTTTGCTCTTTCTGGTCTATGGTCCCCCTTGCTCACTTTAATAACCTTTTATTCTAATTCCCTCATCAGGTGATAGATGAAGATGTCCAGCAGGAGCTGGAGGAAATGGAAAAGGAAACTGATATAGAAGATATCTTGAATTATAGAGCTGTTGCCGAACAGGAACTAGAGGTAAAATGGCCAATAATAAGTTTCTTCTATTTATCATCTTTCTTATGCAATTAGCTTGTAGTAAGATCTTCGCCAACAGTTTACCATATTTTAGGTTATTTAACTGGTAACTGAATGATTCTTACTGCATGTCTGATTCTAGTTACAGCCATCTGAAACTCAGCACCATATCATTATAGCTCATTGCTACTACCTGTAAGGTCAGCATAGCGATACTATTTCTGCAATTTAAGCCAGATTAAAGAGTCTTCCTTAACTATCTTGATCCAAGTATTGAAAATGAATGGCCCACCTCCCTTATGCCTTCCACTGACCATTTGAAAAGCAACTAGACGAAAGCAGTCACCTAATTGTCATTTCATTTGAGTAAAGTTCCTTCTAATCAATGTTTTAAAAGGCAATTCTAAGCCTCAAGGCGTTTTCCAATGGCTAGAGGACATGGGGAGAGAGAGGGAGAGAGTGAGTAGAGCAAGAGAGCAGTCTGTCACTGCATAGGTTTTCACCTTTATTTCATAATTGATTTTTCTTTTAATTTCTCAATTTGGCTTTATAAAAACTGCCCACTTCAAATTAAGGCTTAAACCTTTAAGCGCATTGAGTTTCAAGCCTTAATAACTCGAAAAATTAAAAAACACAAACAATTGAAACCCTAAACGCAAGGCTCGCGCCTCAGTCTGCCTCATTCACAGCTGGTGAGGTGCCGCCTCAGATGCGTTTTTAGGCACCTCTCCAAGGCGTGCCTTAAAAACTCCTTTTAAAACCATGCTCGTATTTTCTGGCAGGATTTTCTGGTAACATCACCATCAAAGTATAGCAGCAATGATGGAAACACGGACAAGTCAGTAGAAGATGATCAGCCTCCTAGCAAACCCCGTGGATGGTTGAATTGGCTGTCTTATGGGATGCTTGGAGCCGGGGGAACAGATGTTACTAATCAATTTTCTGGTGTCATTTCGGATGATGTGATCAAAGTATGTACACCATTTAATTCAATTGTTAAATCAATATATAAGTTTTATATAACAGCTGAATATTAGAGATGCATAACTTGGTTGGTGCTGAAGATTTGGCATATGTTTTTGAAGGATATATATGAGGCGACGAAATTCCATCCTGCTCCTGTAGTGATTGGAGATTCTGCTTTCATGGAAGAAGTTTACTTTTCTTCAGTGAAGATCAATATTTCTGGTATCCGTATCAAGCTTCGGAGCATGTATGTAATATTTTTAGTCTTACTTTTGTAATAGGCTTTCGTAGTTGATACAATAGCTTCTGAATAGAGCTTCAATGATATATTTGGTGGTGAACTAATATTAAATCTTGTCCGACTTTGAGCTAACTGCTGTGTGTAATGCATAGCTTCTACGTCTAGAATTTGTTGTCACTAGAATTCACAAGTGTCCTTAGATTAGTCAGGCTAGGGGCGAAGTGGTATCTAATCAAGGCAGCAAACATAGTAAGCTCTTGGAATGGAAGAAATTGATCCCACAGTAGAAGTTGTCTTAATTAAAATATTTCGTGCCACGCAACTTAGATCCTATTTGTACTCCCTCGGGGCGCATTGAGGCAATGCTACCCTCTTTCTCCTTCACTCTTTATTATTGTGGCTGATGCTTTAAGCAGACAGATTTGGAGACAAAGCATAAACCATTCCGTTGTTCATAGCTTATGTTGTGGGTGAGGACAAGGTCAAGAGTTTGTATGTGGTCAACATTGTTTATCCTAAATAAAAATGAGTCTGATCTACTGTGCTCATCTGATATTTAAGAATCTCTTTGCAGCATGTCATATTTGAAGATTACTATGGATAAGAATTAAGAAGTCCTAGTGGAAACAAATTTAGAGGAGAACTAAATCAGATCCTTGTCTTATGTGATCTATTGTAGGGTGAGAGATGTCTGATTAGGTACTACGGGTCCCGTCAATGCTGCTTATTATTATTGATTTTAGATGTTGGATACTTGGTTTATCTTCTATATTATGATCTGTTATATACCCCTTCCTACTCTCCTGTAGATGGAAGCATGCATATATCTAGTGATTGATTTTACATTTTTACTGTTATGGTGCATCAAAGTAATACTATATGTGATTCTGGCAATCATTTAGGAAGCTGGGGCAGAATATCGCTAACTTGATGCTCAATGGGATTTTTATCGAGGCCAAGTTCTGGGAGAAATCTGCAACGATTACTGCTTCTGTCAACTCTGCGAAGATGCTCAATCCATTCAACAATCAAATTATTCTTTCCTCGAAGAAGGTTTGTATGTTCTCACTTCTCTGCATTTATAAACATGGTTTTAGTAGCTTTTAATCCCTCTAGTAAAATTTGATATGATTTCACACATATATTGTGGAGGAGTATACAGATGTAGGATAACTTCAATCAGTCAATTTTTATTTGAGTTTCCCTGTTTGGTGTATTGGAATAACTGGCTTCATTGTTGTTTCAGTACAAATTAGTTTCATGTTAGTGGCATTGACATATGTCTGGGTTGATAAAGGGTGCCGTATCCGGAACTGATGTAGTATTTATTGTTTTATGGATCCTTTTAGTGAATCCGTCATTTTAGTTTTGATATCTATTTATGTATTCGTATGTTGGAAATGCTTGACTGATGATGTTTTCAGGAGTTGCTACTCGAGTCACTGTCACTGTCATTTGCAAAATTGGTCATGCATATATTTTGATGTCATGAATTCATCAGGTTTTTAATTTAATTGATTGTAATAGAACTTGGTTGTTTGCAGATGAATTCCGAGGATGATGTTTATGATAAGCAACTGCCCTCTTTAGATATCAAAGTGGAGATGCCCCCACCCAGTTCTGATATTAATTTATCAGTGAAGGTTTTCCTATGTCCCTTACCTCTGAAGTCCTTCATTTATTTCAGACTGCCAAAATATTGATTTACTATTCTATTATCTGCCTGTTTCTTGGGGGTTGATGACTGGCAGCTTCTGTATTCAGGTGACGCTTAGTCCAATTGAACTATTCTGTGATTCAGAGTTTTTGAAGAATATTTTGGATTTCTTAGATGTTCTACATCGCATGAGCTTTCAACAGCAGAGGGTAATATAAGACATCTTTTGGAAGGTTCAATGGCCTTTTAGCTTTACTTTAGATATTGCTTGATTGTTTGTGGTGAGCACTGATATAATTGCCCAGTTTGGTGGAAGTATCATTGCTGTTTTACTCTCTTCATCTTTTTGCACTTTGTCTTGATAATATATTAAACTTCTGTGAGCTTCTTGCAATTGATAAACCATTAACCTGTGGTTTTAAGTGCTCACTAACTTGTCTCAAATTATAAGGTTGCATCTGCATCAACTTTATCTTGATATTTATCATGTTTTATTTGTTATGCATAAGAGGCCTTAAATCTGACCTGAATTGCCTTTATGCAATTATCTGCATGAGATTGAATTTATTTTCCATAGGAAAGCGACTCTTAAAGAATGGCTTACTGAACATAATTTTCTTTTAAGAAGGGATTACATTGCTTTACGGAATTATCTGCATGAAATTGAGCCTGCTGTATGGAATAAATTTTGGTGTCTCACAGTTGTTTTGGTGCTCACAATGTGATCGTCAATCATGTTTTCGAGACACCACAAATTTGTTAATTGATGTAGACATTATATTGTTTTACATATGGTGAAGGTATTGTTTTAGAAGTGATATCAAGGGGCTTTTGTGCCTCTTAGCAAAGTATGTATTACCTTAACCCACCTACCAAGAAAGAATGAGCACAGGATGTGGTTTTGTGCAGTCCATTTATGCACTTAAAAATGTAAAGACGAGTCTATTTATGTCATTGTAATTTGTAAGAAGTTTAGAAATGGCAATGGAAATGGAAGAAGGAAGATTAAGAGGGATGGAGTAGCAATGAAGGACTTTTCTTGGATGTGCTGAGCTAGATCTGTGGTCATATGTGGAGAATTCTGATACCTCCTTTAATGCTGAATTGCTGATCCATTTCTTAATGATCTGTCATGGTTCCTGGACATGATCAGTTGATTCATCCCACTTTTCTTGCAAATTTAGCAACTAGTAAGGCAATTTCCTTACTTCCACATATATCCACAACAAATTTCAGTCTCAAAACTAACAATTCAAACCTTTGATAACTGGAAAAATGAGGCTTATCCATTTAGAGTGATACTCTTATCTCATATGCGATAGTATCAGGATAATGGTACTGTATAGTCGGTATCACCAAAATTTTCTTGACATTGTGATCTCTATGCACCATTTTAGGGTTCCACTTGAGCACTTATTCTGAATCACTTTTCATTGATCTTGTGGATTTGTTCACTGCTCACAACTGCTTGTTTAACCCTTTGGTTCTACGCACGAACTAAAAGGAATAAAGATGCTTTATCTGCAGTTTCTCTTTTTGTGAAACAGTGTTTTCCTGATATTTACTTTTGTTTCTTCCAGATCCTGCTTTCCCTGAATGGCATTGATGATCTTAACTCACGGCTTCTATCAAAAATTGAGTACGTATAATGTCTCTAGAGTTATCTACTTCATGTTTTCCTAGTTAATATTTTCCTAAATATTTCTTGCATGTTACTTATTTTTATTCATCTCTTTGCACTTCTGTTTAGTGTTACGTCAAATATTTGTTTTGCAGCTACATGTTATCAAGTCGTAAGAAGATCATGTGGGATATTAATCTTTTGAGTACTGCCATAAATATACCATGGGGATGTGCTAATATCGGAGGACATAATACGGTATTGGTTCTCCATACCTTGCTATCAGTAACTGCATAAGTGTGTTCTGTTTTCCCCTTCTCACCTGTCGGCGATGCAGTTCTGAACAATAGCTTTGAAAATTCTGTCAAAAGTTTTATGTTTTTGTTCTTGAGACAATTTAGCTGCCTTCCCTCTGTGATAAATTAATTCCCTACTGGGAACTACTTATAAGATTTTACCTTTTCTAATTCATTTTTAGGGGCAGGGAACACTGAACCCTTGTACCTGATTTTTTCCATTTACAAACCTTGGCCGATCCGAACTTGTGTGAAAAATGATTGTCCCTGCTGAAGTTAAGAATTGGGATGATATTTTTTCTTAAATATAAGGATAGTAATGGAGAGCCCAAAATGGTACCCCCTGCAAGATGTAATACCATGTCCCTCAGTTTTACAGTTTAACTGATAACAATGAAATATTTTGTCTGCCCCTGTTGTTACAGAGGTCTTCTTTACAGATATGGACATGAATAATAAGGAAATAAGCCAACTGAAGATCCCAAAATTTTGCTGTGCAGATATCCAAAATTTGTGCCTAAAATTATCCTAGTTGATCCTAGTTCTCTAATCTTTCCTCGTTGAATTGTTTCTCTATTTTTTACTTATTTAGTGTCACAGTTGACTGATGAATATATGCAATTTTGTTGCTCTATTCTTTATTCTTAGTAGATTCACTTTGGCAGGTCATAGAAATAGCAGTTATTTCCTTCAAATCCAAACCTGAAATAGACTCTTCTGCTTCTTTCATGGGAGATACGTCTCATCTTTTGCATTATGCTGGATCTGGTCCCACTGAAGATTCTGAGTTTGGGATTCAGCTTCAGAATCTCTATGATTGCTTTGAAATCCTGATATATGATACAGAGGTTAGTGTTGTAATTCTGTCCAAGTTAATTTTTTTTGTATGGAAAAACAGGTTGACATAAATGTCACGTTTTGCAGATTAATCTAATGGTGTCTTCTGCAACTCTCCCTCTCCTTGAGAAATTCAGTGCTTCTGCAAGCTTGGTATCCTGTATTTTACCAGATGAACCAGTCCTAAAGGTTTTGGAGGCAAGTGCTAATGTTGGTTGTATTACTATTCAGTATACAGCCATGATATTGTTGTTTCTTCTGTGGATAATTCAATTGTTACTTTCCTTGCACTTTTTTATCCTTTTGCGGATAAATGTAAAATGGATGCTCCACATTAAAAAAAGTTGGCTGTAAGTAGTAACATTGAATGGATTTTGTGCAAGACTCTTGCTAGCTACATTTTGAAAACTGAATTCAGGTATCGATTGGAAAGGTTTGACTTTTCCAGTATGCTGTGGTATACATATACCTGTATGTGATTGACCTTTTCTTCTAAGAATAGAGCATTGGGATCAAGAATGAGGCGTGGATTATCCACTATTATTTGTGGTTAAAATATCTATATACATCGAGATATATATATATACATATTCCTTTTACATATTTGATTTGTATTATTTGGTTTTAGGTTCATGTGCAGGTGCCCTCACTTGTTGCTCACTTCTCTGCTTCCATTTATGGGGAAATTATGGGATTGATGTCACAGTTTGACATGCTTCTTCCCCCAGAGACCCCAGATTCCCTTACAGGAAAGTCAAATGGCTTGAAGGCGTCTGAGAGTACTTGGTTCTCTATTGATGCAAGTTTGGATGCAATTTCTTTTCTAGTGAATCTTGAAGATAATTTGGCTGATGGATGCAAACTGAACCTCAATTTTCAGAAACTAGGTGTTTGGTATGTTGCTTTTGTTCCTTAGTTCTCTGCTAAAAAGGAATTTGAAGTTAGTAATGTGCCTGCATATAATTCTACTTGTCATAGCATTTGTGAATGTGCAAGTGTGCAACCGATTTTGATGCTTTGAAAAAAGAATACGCTAAACCGTTTTCAGTTATATTGTTTATATTCTCACGTACCTAAGCTTTCTCCTCTAATGTATGAAAGTGTTCGCTCTGTTGCATACATTTTTATCCAAGGTACAAACATGTCAGTCATACCCTGGGTTTGTTCATGTCTTTTGAATCACATGTCAAAAAGTTGGACGTATGAGATTGTTCTAGTAGAAAGTATTTCAAGTGTCACTCCCACAATACTACATTCAAAAGTCCGATTGATGTTCTAGTGGAGCTGAAAAATGTCTGGCACTCACCAATAAAGTTTAGCTGGTTTGTCTGTCTTTCCTTTGTCAATTATTTTCATGGATTGTTATCTTGGTTGCAGGTATGACCAAAGAGACTTTCCAGATTGCTGGGTTTCTCTGCAAGCCTGTCAGGTCACTGCTAGTTCCACAAAAGATGATTGGGAAAACCATGTGCTTTGCTCAAGCATTCCGGGCTCCGGATCTGTAAATCAGCATAACATGAGTGTTGATGGTCAAAACGGAAACTTGGAAGATAAAACTTCACTTGCTGTTTGGTGCATTTTTCTGCATTTTGAAGCTGTTAGAAATACCCCATGGATCCTTCAGAAATACACAATATGTGCGAGAGACGTTGAAATTCATTGCCATCCATTAATTGTTCGGAAATTGATTGGCTTCTTTGACAAAATAGCACTTTCTGGAGAATCTAATGTTGATGGCAAGGAAAACATCATAGAAAATAAAAAGTCGCCAATATATGGTTTTGAACTTCAGAAACATAGTCCTTCGGGTGAAATTGAGTTCAGTGGATCAGCCAACATCCCATTAGATCGCTTCCCTTTAACTACATTTGAGTATGGTAACCTTGAAAATTTAGTTGACGATATGAGGCTTAAGTTCAGTAAAACTCTCAATCTGAGAGACCAGAAGTTGAGACCCTCCAAAATTATCCTTCCAGACAGAACAATGATGTTTCCCAGACCACCTGTAAATTCCAATCTTGATTCTGGTTCTTTGTGTACTTTTATAAATAGGGATTCAGTTCTTGCCAGTTTGGATCTTAGCAGTATCACAGTGCATTTTCATGATTCCTCATGCATTATTGGAACTATTGTGGTGCCCTTGGGAAAATCAGTAATCACCATTTCCGAAGACATGTTGGATATAGTGTGTTCTACAGAAGGAGCGTTGCTTTCTACATCATGGTGGCCTAAAATTTTTAATGAATTTCTGTGGGGACCCTTATCGTCAAACCTTTCACCCATTTTGAATTTAAGGCTGAAGAAAAGGAACACCCCATCACAAAACTCACACAGTGAATTGAGTTTCTACGTCCAGCATGTCTCCTGCATGTTGCCTCCGGACTTTCTGGCTATGTTGATTGGTTATTTCTCACTACCGGATTGGAGCCCTTATGAACTAGTACTACCTACTGATACTATGGATATTCAGGACTCCATTAAATTTAGTTTCGAGATAGTTGACTGTAATGTGATTACACCTGCTGATAATGATTTCTTTCGTTTGCTTCAGATTGATATGAAACAGTTATCTGTTGCTTTCTCTGAAAGCTGCGACAGAAGTTCATTGACCAAAAATATACCATCCTCATGCTGCATTAATGCCGGAAAATTTTCTGATAGAAATCAGTGCTTGGACTTTTTTGGATGTGACCTATCCCTGTCTGTTTTATTGCTGGGAAAGGATGTAGTCAATCCCTTAAATAGATGCCAGAAGCTCATCTTGGTTGCATCACTCACTGCAGATGTGTGGGTGAGAATACCCAATTATTCTGTGACTGATTCAGCTTCCCCAGTTTGTATCATGGCTTTGGTGAATGACTGCCTGATTGATATTGAAGGTATTAGGACTGTATTTTTAATTAAATTTGATTCCTAAAGTAATTTTCTCTGTTCTATTTTGATATTTTTTTTTTGTATTCTTCTGTTAATTTACAGAAGAACGTACAATCGGTGGACTGGAAGCACTGGGTTACGTCATCGATCAGTTCTCCTTGGTGGAACAAGAATCCAAAATGTTCACATATGATCTTGAGCAGTTTCTACAGGCAAAGAAACAAATAACGAAGCATTCTGTGCTTCTGCCTAAAAGCTCTGATGTAACAACCAATGAGTTGAGATTCTGTGTGAGGTCATTTTCACTAAGATTACACCAGTTGAAAAGAGACTCAACATGTTCTGAAATCATAGCAGAGGCTGAGATGCACTTTGTTTTTTCTTTGTCATTGATTAATGGCAAGCCCCACTTTTTTGATATCTCTTTCTCTTCTGTGTCACTATTTTCGTTGCTAAACTCTGTTGCCCTTGCCGAATTTTCTTGTACTGATTCAGGCTTGTCAGTCCTTGACATGATTCTTGCAGTATCTGGTCATGATGGAAATCAGATAGTTGTGTCCTTTCCTAGTTTGGATGTGTGGCTATATTTGCCTGATTGGAATGAGGTTATTGATGTACTTGTTTCATTCAGCAAGAAACTGTCTACACAGATTTCAGGTGCATCTGCTGAAGATTTATCTGGTGCTTCTGATAGCCAAAATCATGTTCCGTTGGAGAATATTAGTCAGGCTGCTGGTTCCATCATTTTAGCATTAGAACATGTCGGCCTGTCTATTCATTTTCCTGCATTGGTCAGCAGAGATGCATATAACACATTTGGAAGACCTCATGTTCATGAGTTGCCTTCCGGTGATGGTTGTGGTATTCCAAGTGACAATCAGAACTGTTTTATTTCCATTAGCCTGCAAAGTAGAAACAGCGAACTGGTTGCTGATGGCAAAAGTGTGAAACTAGCAATCAATTCTGATCACACAAGTGCAGTATTGAAGCTATTATCCGGAGACATTGCACAGAGTTGGCCTCTTTTCCAGTTATCTAAAATCTACCTCGAGGCTGAAATTTTTGAATATCAGACTGAAAATCTGAGCATGAATTTGTTCATTCGTTCCAACAGTCTGGATTTATCTCTAGGAAATCACATCCTATACCTCTTTTACTTTAAATGGTTTGAGAAACCCGATGATACGCCTTCTCAATTCAATATCAAGAGAATGGACATAAAAGCCCAACTAAGGAGATTTTCGCTTCACCTTTATGACTGGAAGGTATATATCAAATGGCTCTACCGCACTAGTCCAAAGTTCGTTTATTTGATTCTTATGATATATAATCTGAGCCACAAAAACTATTGTGATACTCCAATACTATTGAAAGTATTTCTGTTAAACAGATCTAAGCTGCATCCTTTGATGAGATTCCTCTATTAAATTAATTAGATTAGATTTTTTGGTGGTTTTATTATTACTTACTGATCTGTGGTGCAACATATCTGAGTTTTTCATGTCTTGTATTTATTTTTTATATAATCTTTTTGGGTTATGGAGCAGACTTCGAATGGACCATTGTTGGAGTTTCTTGTGAGAAACTCAACTTTTAGTTCAACTGTAACTGAGGATGAAATTGAAGGATCCCTTGGGTGTGACCTTCAAGTGAACTACTACAACATTGACAAGGTAGAAAGGTTATTTATAATGTACTATTTCCTGTCTATATAATATATTGGAGCACTTTGGTCACTGTACTATTTATAGGTCTTGTGGGAGCCTTTTCTAGAGCCTTGGATATTTCAGTTGAGCATGAGCAGAAAGCAGGATGAGAGGGCTCTCTTCAGCGGGACTATCATGACAGACATCAATCTCGATTCTAAGACACATCTCAATCTGAATCTTAATGAACCCATTATCGAGGTATAGTCTTATTCTGTTTTTTCTGGCTTCTAGAAGTTTGATTGCGTCTATTTATGTCAAGGGTTACCCCAAGTTTCAATGTGGCATATAAATGGTCATGCTCTCACTATATTGTCTAAAATAATTTTATTAACTTGGCTTTTGCTGTTCTGCTTCTATTATCTTTTAGCCTCTTTCTTATACATGCATATCCATACATATACGCCATATATGGCTCAAAATTATGGAGCGCTGATTCATTTAAAATTTGCTTAAGAAAGGTTGTCTCAAGGGCAATTGAGATGGTCAAGGATGCCTGGAGCCTTACTGGAATGACAGAAAGCCCAAATCTGCCAAATTCACAGATAACAAAAGGTGCTGGAACTAGAAGATATGCTCCATACATGCTGCAAAACTTAACTACCCTTCCCCTACTATATGCATGCCAACAGAAACTTGGGGCTGATGATTTAGATGTGTCCCCATCAAATGGAGTCTTGCAACCTGGTTCTTCTACTCTTATTTATATCAATGAATCACCTGAAGAACTACTTTTCCGATATAGACCCGCACAATCTTCTGACAGACTCAACGACAAACAGTCACTTGAGGCAGCACATCGATATGTTACTTTCCAACTGGAGGGTACCTCTGTACCATCTGTTCCCATATCAATGGATCTTGTTGGCCGCAGCTACTTTGAAGTTCAGTTTCTAAAGTCCTCATATGTCCCTGAAATTCATAGTGATGCAAATTCTGTTAGACATAGAAGTGAAGGAAATGGTAGTGCAGATGCAATGAAAGGATTTGCTATTCCTGTAGTGATTGATGTATCTGTACAACGGTTTACTAAGTTGATGCGGTTATACTCAACAGTATGTGTACTTTCATGACCTCTTTTTGAACTTTCTTCTGTTTCTTCCTTTTTCTTGATAATTGTTGCTTTCAGGTTGTAATTTTGAATTCAACTTCAGTGGTGCTTGAAGTACGATTTGATATTCCATTTGGTTTATCTCCAAAGGTAGTCTTGCAAAATTTAGTTGGTTCCTAATTTCTCTAGCATATGTGGCTTTGAGCCTGATATGTTGATTTAAGCTTCTAGTTCTCTTGTTTCAGATTTTAGGCCCAATATATCCTGGTCAAGAGTTTCCTCTTCCACTTCACTTAGCTGAATCAGGCTGCATAAGATGGCGTCCTATTGGTGACTCATACCTATGGAGCGAAGCTTATAATATCTCAAGTATCATCTCTCGCGATGTCAAGATAGGCTTTCTGCGTTCTTTTGTCTGCTATCCTTCTCTTCCTAGCAGTGAGGCATTTCGCTGTTGCATTTCTGTGAATGGCCAGTGTCTGTCTCCAGTGGATTGTGGGAAAGAAGTGTACTCTGCAATTGGGGTTGATAGTGGTAAACAATGTCAATATGATCATAGTCAATCCACCAACAATTTGGAGATGCCAAGGAATAGATTATTATATCAAGTGATGTTAACAAGTCCGTTAGTGTTGAAGAATTATCTCATGAAATCGGTGTCTGCGACACTAGAAGATGCTGGGATCACACGTACTGTCTTTCTTTCTGAGGTCAGTCCATTTGATCTGCTTGAGATCATGTGTTACTCCATTCATGATTAATATTTGCTTTTTATGGTCCTTCTACTAGGAAATGAATGCCTGTCCTAAATCTAATGCTCTGTAGTCTGATTATCAGGTGGAAACTTCTTTCTACCATATCGATTCGTCTCATGACTTTTCAATAACATTCCAAATGCATGGATTCAAGCCTTCGACTTTGAAGTATCCACGTGCAGAGTCATTTAGCCAAAAAGCTAGATTCAGTGGAACTAAGTTCTCAGTGACTGAAATAGTTAAATTTGAGTCTGAGATTTCTAATGGTATGTTGAAATCTAGATCCATCATATATCTAGCATGTCAAAAATACTTTTGATTTCATATAGAGGCTTATTTGAAATGATGTAGGACCATTATACGTTACAATGGAGAAAGTAATGGATGCGGTCTCTGGATCTCGTGAACTATCAATATCTGTTCCATTTTTGTTGTTTAACTGTACTGGATTTCCACTGGCTCTCTCAAGCTCTGGTAACGAAATGAAGGGATATAGCTGCATCATTCCTTCATGCTATGATTTGGATGACAAGAATGTACTTGCCAAAAAGAAACATGGCCTTTCTCTTATTTTTTCTGATCAGGATGTACCTACTTCAGGTGATCTTCTTAACTCCACATACCGCTCTGAACCATGTTACAAATTCTTGTGGTACTAATTATTCCATTGGTTTATTACTTTCGCCTCAGGTTCTACTAGTGATGCAAATTTGAGCACACCTGATCTTGTCAAAAGCGGTAGTAAAAAGGTTTCAGCTTGCCTGTTTTCTCCGGATCCTGACTCGTATTCTGGAGAAGTTATGGTGAAGCTCAGTAGACATGTGCCTTCTGTCATAGAAAATCTCCAAAAGCGTTCATGGTCTTCCCCCTTTTCACTAATTCCACCAACTGGTTCTACCAGTGTTCTTGTTCCTCAACCATCAAAGGTATCTGGTTATGTTTTATCTGTTTCTGCTGTGGCTGCACCATTTTCGGGGAGGACAAAAGTTATCACTTTCCAGCCTAGGTATTTTTTTCTACACTACGTCTCCAATTAATTCATGTCTTTTTTGTAGAGAACAATTGATTCATGTCTTTAGCACTCTAATTTACTTGATTCCCTCTCATCTACAGATATGTGATTGTCAATGCTTGCACCAAAATTTTATGTTACAAGCAAAAGGGTACAGACTCCTCTTTTCATTTGGAAGCTGGAAAGCATTCCTACATTCAGTGGATGGATACTAAAAGGTTTGATGCTCAATTTCATATTGGTTTTGACAATTCTAGATTTCATGATGAGTAAACTTGAGGTTCTGCTTAAGGTGTCATTTTTATTTCAAATAAAGTAGATTTCACTTGAGGTTTGCCTTACAGATGAGTTATTTTCAAGATGTTCTCTATATCACTACACCTTTTTATTTCTATCAATTTCTTATGTCCATACTCCGGACCTATAATGTGTGTAGAATTTAGGAAGCTGATCCATGGTATCCGTCATTGCTTATTGTTTTGAATTTCATTGGCCTCTTTTATTCAGAGAATTGTTGCTTTCTGCTCGCTTTGATGAACCTGGATGGGAGTGGTCTGGGTGCTTCTTACCAGAGCAGTTAGGTGATACTCAGCTCAAAGTGCGCAACTACATGACTACTGCTGTGTGCATGCTGCGAGTAGAAGTGCGCAATGCTGATGTTTCTGTTGGAGAAGAAAAAATTGTTGGCAGCACAACTGGAAACTCTGGGACAAACTTAATTCTTCTGTCCGATGATGATACTGGCTTTATGCCATATAGGATTGACAACCATTCAAGGGAGGTTAGATGACACTTCATTTATGCTTTATTACTGATATTCTTTTGGGAAAAATCAAAGAGCATACAGAATATAATCTGGTGTTGTACATTGTTTATTGTTCATTAGTGGCATTAATGTCATGAATGGTTGGACGACCGAACCCCTTTTTTTAATGGAAACTACCAAAGGTCGTGATAATTTTAGGACTTGCTATCCGTATTTTCTCTGTTATTCTACTACTTAACACTGTCTTTTGACACTCTGTAGAGGTTGCGGATTTACCAGCCAAAATGTGAATCTTTTGAAACAGTTATTCACTCCTATACATCTACTCCTTATGCCTGGGATGAGCCCTGCTATCCCCACCGTCTTGTTGTCGAGGTATGGTAATTTTGACTAGAATCAAGTGGCTGCTTCTTGTGATAAATCTCAGACTTTTACTTATGCCAGGTCCCAGGTGAACGCATTTTAGGGTCATATGCTATTGATGATGTATCAGCCAATTCCCTTGTGTACCTTCCTGCAACATCGGAGGTAGCATGTTATATGTCTCTGATAATATTATGCCTTATAACAAACATGGCACTCCCTGCCAGAGATTTCAACTTCCATATTTATTTTGTTTAGACCTTTCATCTCATGATATTATAAACGGATCCTTCAATTTGTTATGAACTTAAGTGTGGTGGAAACTTGTAAAGTTGGCTCTAAATGAACCGTCTGAAACATAGAGGCTGGGCTAGAATCATGAATTCCTGACCCCAACCATACAAAAATAATCCCGCCAAACCTCCAATTTCTCCCACATTTTTTTCATGCCTGTTCCATTGAATGTGCAAATTATTGGACTGTCTCGTAGAAAATTTGCTTTGTATTCTCACGTCTGGTCCTTTGATATTTGCATATGCAGAAGCCTGAAAGAAAATTGCTGATATCTGTCCACTCGGAAGGAGCAATAAAGGTGCATCTCCGACTCTGCTATTTGCATACCAGTTTTGCTTCAGGATATAATTTATATCTCTTGTTTTACCAGGTTCTCAGTATTATCGATTCAAGTTATCATGTTTTGAATGATTTGAAGAGGCTTCATGTTCCTCAGTTGAAGGATAATGGAAAACAGGCTCAAGAGTATGAGTCATTTGTCAATTACAAAGAAAAAGTTTCCGTTGACATTCCCTTTCTTGGAGTCTCTTTAATGAACTCTCACCCTGAGGTATTATATACTGGACAGTAATTCTTATGCAGCTCTGTTTTCCCAGTCCCAGTTACATCCCAATAACCATTTTAAATCAGGTTACCTCTTTTGGTTTCTTAGGAGATACTCTTTGCATCTGCTAAGAACACAAAGGTTACCTTCCTACAGAGTTTGGATCAACAACAATTTTCCCTGCAGATTGCATCATTGCAAATTGATAACCAATTACGTACAACGCCATATCCTGTAATCCTGTCGTTCAACAGTGGAAGCAAGGGAAATATGATAAACGGGATGAATTCAAAACTTATCAGTGGAAGTACAAATCAAACCGCCACTTCGAGCTTGCATGAGCCAGTGTTCTCCTTAAGTGCTGCCAAATGGAGAAACACTGAAACATCACTGGTTTCCTTTGAATCTATTAGCCTCAGGTTTGTGATATTTATAAAGTTTACTTCTAGACTTTACAACGCCGAATCTCTTCCTAATGTATATCCTTCTTTTGCAGAATGGCAGATCTTTATCTTGAGATTGAGCAAGAAATTGTATTGAGATTGTTTGAATTCTTTAAAACTGTATCATCAAGGTTGCAGACCAGAGTTTATCAATATACAGGCTCCACCCAAAACTTATTGTTTCCAGAGTTGGAGATCACTGGAGAAACCTCTAGGAATTCTCCATATTCTGCCAGACTGGGTGAAAATTATACCGACAACACAGGTACAACTATCCTCATTGAAGATCAGAAAAGAAAGTTTTTGCTGCCCAACATTGTCCCTATTGGAGCTCCTTGGCAACAAATTCACCTTTCTGCACGGAAGCAGAAGAAACTATATGTTGAACTGTTTGATATGGGGCCAATTAAACTTACATTGAGGTTAGCTGATCACTAGTTTCAAGCCATATATATGCCTTCATAAAATTACTGTTAGATCTCATGTTCTTCTTCTCACAGCTTTTCTAGCAGCCCATGGATCCTTAGGGATGGTGTGCTAACATCTGGAGAATCTCTTATTCATGTAAGTTAAGAGCATTGAAGATGATATTAATTTCTTCACCATTTTATCTGAACTTTTAAGTCAGTTCCTAATGGCATGGTATCTCTTACATGACATGATTATATTGATATTTGGCCACTTACATGATACACCCTCCATCCACGAAAAGTGTGACACTTTGCTTTTTTGTACATCGCCCTACTTTATCTCCTTATATTTTATCCTTAAAATTCCCACTTATTTACACAAAATACTTGGGCTGACGGCTGACCCACATCCCAAATCCAATTTACCCTACTTTATTCTACTTTACCTCCTTATTTTACCCTTCCCCTTACATTGTGACTTTTTATCCACTCAAACATTATCTACCAACTATTTTCTTAAAACGTGTGCCGGACAAACGTGCCACACTTTTCGTGGACGGATGGAGGATTACTTGTCAGCAATTTTCTTGTTAGTCTTTACACACGGCAATTCATTTCAAAGAGCTAGCTCTTTCACAGAGAGGTCTGATGGCTCTTGCTGATGTTGAGGGTGCAAAAATTCATTTCAAAGAGCTAGTTCTTTCACACCAGATAGCTAGTTGGGAAACTATTCAAGAGATCCTTGTTAGTCATTACACACGGCAATTTCTCCATGAGATGTACAAGGTAATGCCCTACATGACCTTTTTCACTTTTGCATGTGACTTTGAAGTCTACTTTTCCCATAATTGAGAACTCATTACTTCAGCTTACTTCTCTTTTATATTCATTTGCTTAATAGTATTAGAATTGTGCCCTCACCACCTTAAAAGGCCTCACAAGGGGGGAGGGTACTCCACTTTATATATAGAGTCAGGAACCTTTACCAATTCGATGTGATAGAATGGGTGGCTTCAACACGCCCCCGCACGTGTGGGCCGAAACATCGTCGGACGATCCACACGTGAACAAATAGATCCCACATCGAATACCATTTTGACCTGCTCTGATACCATATTAGAATTGGGGAAAACTCAGTAAACAAATAAACTAATATTTATTGTCCTTAATTTGTTCAAAATACTCATAAACCTACAAAGATATATTATAGTTCAAAATAAATACTTCAATAATCCTAATGATAGTGGAAATATAGAGATTAGGTATTGAGACAAAGATGCAAATGAATTGCTCAAAATTAATCTACTACTAGCTAGAAAAACCAATCAAGCTACGGCCTTGATTTTATTTGGCAAACGGTAAGCAATGTTGTAAAATACCTAAGGCGGGAATTAAGGCGTTTTGCCTAATTTTTCACCGCCTCGCCTCGAGGCAGCTCCCTCGAGGGTTTTTTACCACACCGGTAAACACCGATGACGCAAGCATGATCTCTCTCAAAAGGCTCCAAAGTGACCTGTTCCGCCGGTTTCAATTGGTCACTTTTCAATTTCTTCACTTCTTGGGCAAAGACAGCCTCAGCAGGAACAGTTGAATCAATGCAATTAGCCTTAATAGATATGACGAAGTGGCCTCCCGTTTTTAGGAAATATGATGCATCTAGAGCCAAAATTCTTGCCTGATCAGGCTGAGCAACATCAGAGAAAATGACATCAACCATTCCAACAAGCATTCTATACTTAGCAGGATGCCTTGCATCCTCAATGATGGGGATAACATTGGTTCGTTTCTTGGCCATGTTCACTAAATCCCTACCACTTCTCTGAGAAAACTCTACTGCATAAACCACACCTTCGGGGCCAACGAGGCCGGAAACATGAGAAACAGTTGTTCCAGAAGCAGCGCCAAGGTAAAGAACTTGCGTCCCAGGTTTAATCCAAATGTTATATCAACTCCTCCAAGAATTGCAGCGGCCAGCTTCGAACGGAAAGGATTCCAAACTCTATACTCAACCTTACTTCCATCTTCCTTCTGAACGTTGATCCTCTTCTCGTTGTAAACGGCCTCGCCGGGCACGACATTTTTGGTGCAGAGAGCATCTTCTTTCCCCTTGGCAATGAAAACGCCGTCGTGCCTGTGCGGCTGAACCACGACCTTACTCGCTCCCTTCATTCCCGGTCCGCGCCTCGGACCGAGGCCGGGCTTGAATCCCGGTCCGCGCCTCTGTGGGCCGGACTTGAATTCCGGTCCGCCTCTCGGGGGCCCCCGCCTGAATGCCGGTCCGCCTCTGTGGGGCCCTCGCGGGAATCCCAGACCGCCCCGTCTCGGGGCGCCTCGGGTGAGATATGCCGGTCCGGCTCTCGGGTAGCCTCGCGTGCCCCTAGAGTTGCCGCGCGCTCCTCGAGTTGGAGGTGTTGCAACCATGACTGCATCTGCTTGAGAGAGAATATGAGTGCAGGAAATTAGCTAGGGTTTCAACAAATAGTGAGCAATAGTATATGTGAGCATTAACCCTTTTATTACACTTTACCTCCCAAAAATACCTCACACCTTAATTAAACTTTACATAAGCACTCTAAGCATAAATGGATCTTGCGGCAATTTTTATTTAGGAAAAACCACATGACGCATTCATCCGCCTTGACAAATGTTACTTGTAGATTATCGATGGTTTTGCAAGATTCTACTTAAATTTATAGTCTAGATTGACATTTAGTACATAACATCAGTTTCATGGTTGTGCATTGGAAATTTTATGGTCTACTCTAGTTGATCAAAATTATGGGAACCTTGGTGAACTTATATTCAAATGTAGTTGTTCCCGAAGAGTCTGTTTCCATCAAGTTTTATTAGGAACATGTCTATGCAGGTGTTTGGCTCTGCTGGTGTTATTGGAAATCCTGTAGGATTTGCTCGAAGCTTAGGTCTCGGCATCAAAGACTTCTTCTCCCTTCCCATGTGGAGTGTTATTCAGGTAAAATTCCCTAAACTGATTCCCCAGCCCCTGCCCCTAAAGAAGAAGAAAAATGTTTAGGTTGAAATGTCTTCTGCAGAGCCCCGCTGGTCTTATTACTGGTATGGCCCAAGGTACAACGAGCCTCCTCAGCAATACAGTCTATGCAATAAGTGATGCTACCAGTCAATTCAGCAGAGCTGCGCATAAGGTTTGGTTTTTCTAGAATGTGAATGCATATACATCTAGCTCTTAACTCAATTTAACATGCTCTCAACTTGCAGGGTATTGTAGCATTTACATTTGACGACCAAACTGCAACAATGATCGAAAGACAACAGAAAGGGATGTCTTCACGCAGCAAAGGAGTTATAAATGAATTCCTAGAGGTGCTTTATACCTTTATTTCTCATTACTATGTTAATCTAGAAATTAATTAAGTTATCTCCTCTTTAAAATAATACTAAGTCTTCTCACTCTTTCATATATTGAAATGCCACCTATACTAAACTTATTTGGCTTGTATAGTTCTTGATTGTAAAGCCAACATCCTTTTTGTTATGGAAATGTAATGAAGCTTAACTTTTTGGCTCAGGGTCTTACTGGTGTGCTCCAATCACCAATCAAAGGGGCTGAAAAACATGGCCTGCCTGGAGTACTTTCAGGTACTGCTATTCGCAAGAAGATTTCTTTTTCTGTATATTTGACTGTTCACTTAATGGAGATGGATTACATTGTTGTTCCTGCAGGTATTGCTGTGGGCGTTACGGGGCTTGTGGCAAGGCCAGCAGCCAGTATACTCGAGGTGACTGGAAAAACCGCACAAAGCATCAGAAACCGCAGTAGGATTCACCAGATGGGGTACCGGTGTTTTAGGGTCCGTCTACCAAGACCCTTAAGCGCAGAATCCCCCCTGAAGCCCTACTTGTGGGATGAAGCAGTCGGAACATACATACTCACTGAAACCGATGTGAATCTGAGGGATGAGACGCTAATCATCTGCAAAGCGCTCAAGCAATGTGGTAACTACGTGTTGATCACCGGGAGGCTCATTTTAGTCGTTAGCTGCCCCAGTTTGATAGAGTCAGAAGGTGTTCCAGCCGACCCAAAGTGGGAGATACTATCAGAGATAGGATTGGATAGTGTGATTCTCGCTGACAATGACGGTGAGGTGGTGCACATAGTCGGAAGTGGTTCAGATACTACGTCGTTTAGACAGAACCTACAGCATCAGAAAAGAGGGAAGGTTTGGAACAGCTCTCATATGCCGCTCCCGTTTCTGCAAACAAACTTGGAATTGGCGTCGGAGGAAGAAGCAGAGAGTTTCTTGCGAGTGCTACGAGGTATGATCGAGAGTGGGAGAGAGCAAGGTTGGGGTGCCAAATATATTCTTCACAAGAGCAATATCAGCTACTGTTAAAATCTTAGTTAGGTAAAAAGCTAAAATTTTGAGTCTTGTTATTTTGCCTTTACTCCATAGTTAAGATACAGCTTTTGAGGACCTTGTCTTGTATAGATTTCTCGTGTACGAAATTTTGCAATTTAGGGGGTTTTTTTGTGTGAAAATCTGTATCTATTAGAAACCGTCAAAACGTTTGAAATAAATATTTTATAGTGCAGATTTATTTCAAGTTTGTGGAAGGTTTCCAAATTTTGCTATTTATTAGTAATTTTTTATTCTATTTTTCTTCTTGTTTGAATTTCAATTTTGTTATTTTTCCCTGCGCTTTATTATTTTCTTGCCACAATGCTTGAATTCTGCACGTTACTATCGACTTTCTTAGCTCTGTTTTCTTAATTCTTTTTCAACTTGTGAAAGCTAAAATAAAAGACAACTTAGTTCATATTCTCAGCAGTAGTAATAAATTCCAAAATTTAGCAACGGGAAAAATGCTCAATTCCAAAAGTTATTAATATTATATTCTACCTTTTATAAATATAATTTTGAAAAAATATAAACATGACAGAGAACATACAAGTTGAAATAACAAGAAGAGATAACTGTTGAGGTAGTAGGTGTTGTTAATATGAGTGAAACGGAAAAATGAGTAGCACAAAAATCTAGCCTGTCTGTCAGGAGTTGCAAAGCAATAAAAACTCCCACTAACACTAATACACAAAAGGGGCAAGCCATCTCTCTACCTCTTACCCCAAAATTAGTGTATGGCTTAGCCCCTTCAAGCCCAAACAAACAAACAAACAAAAAAGAATCAGCAGCAAAATGTCAGAGATCCAATCTTACTCCTTCCTTTCATGTGTACACAACACCAAGCTTCTTTGCAAACTCGTCATCATCGCCATCAATGTATTCTTCTTCACCATCTCCATCTTCACCGTTGTACATTTCAAAATCCTCACCACCATCTAGCTCAGAATTATTAAGCTCGTCTTTCTGTTCATACGCTTCAGACTCTTCATCCACCTGACCCTCAGCAACTGTACCCTTTTCAGCTTTTACATTGCTGGCCACAGATTGAGAATCGTTGTAACATGCCTCACTGCTCTCTGCTGCTCCAGTCTTTTCGAAAGATACCAAAACAGAAGAAACAGACTCATTCTTTCGCTCATAATCACTTTCCTCTTGATTATTATCTTCAACATCTTCACATGCGTGATAGTTCATGTGCTTGATTGCTTTGCCTCTCTTCCGCTTTAAAATCTCCTCTAGAGGCTTTGGCCCTTCAAAAGAAACGATGCTCCCATTTTGTTGAATGGCAACAGGCACCACATATTTTCTCTTACCAAGCTGCTGTTGATCCATCCCGTGATCTCCACTAGGTTCAGCATTTTTTCTGGTTTTCAACTCTGCTAGACTTTTTGGTGCAGCAAAATTGTCATTATCATCACTAGACATGTCCCTTCTCAAGTGTAGGCCTCTATGATTCTTCCATCCGTTAGTAGAAGCTCCTTCTACCCTTCCTTTTATTCTGTCTTGGATACGTCCCTGGATGGAGGGGAGATGTGTCCTAACAGAAGACAGTCTACCATTGTCGGCTTGCCTAATCATTTCCCTATCTATTGGAGATGATGATCTTCGTGGAAGCCTTATTCTTCCTTGAAGGCGATTGCTAAGAGAATTCTGATGCCGGGGAGCATGTCGTTCATGCCTCCGCAGATCTTCATGGCTATGATCATCGGCATGCTTGTGACGAACCTGCTCACGACAAATTGCAGACCTCAAACCATGAGGCTGCTTGTTCCTTGTCAAATGATCTCGTAGATCTAATTCTGCCCTAGCACAAGGCCTCCTTCTGTGACCTGCTGACATCCTTTCAGGTGATGCTCTGTTCCGCTCCAAACCATATTCATTGTTGGGGTAACCTTGTGGATCATAACCATGTAGATACCTATACCTATCATTATCAGCTTCAGCAACCATATCATACTCGGTCAAGTTATCAATATCATATTCATTCCGGGCCTCATATTCCCTTGACATTCCATATTGGTCTTCATTGTGATAAAATTCAGAATCTCTCCCCTCGTCGTCAACAAGAACATCAAAACCAGGAGATGGCTCTCTTGAGACATCTCCTTCATTCTTATCATCGATCATCTCAGGGTCGTGAATCTGGAGAGGCTGCTTCACACCTATGAACCGATTGACCATGTTTCCATTAGAAACAGGATGGTTATTATAGTCTGGAAGCTCATTGATGCATGATGAGCCAGGCGTCCGCTTGTTTCTAGAAAGCTCTTTTATATGCACACCAGGTTTCACTTCACCTGCTGCTACTTGTTGACCTGAAGGACCTTTGATTGGTTTGCCCTTATCTGCTAGTGGAACCTTCTTTCCCGGCATAGAATTGTCAACCTTACTGAGATTTGAAGGTTCAGTCGCGGATGCTGTTACAGGCACCGCTGATGCTTTATTTCTCATGGAAATCGGTGCGTGAGTAAAGGAACACCAACCACCTTTCAGACAAAACCCGCTTAGGAAAAATTTACAGGGCACCCCTTGTATGCCATTATCCACGATCTCCACAGGAGGCATTGCGGCTGTCTGCGGTAGAGGTTGAGCAGACCCTGTGGGTGTCGGTAGTTGTGTTCCAAGTAAACCATCAAGTGGCTAAACAACAAAAGAAAAAAACTAGTTTTAGAAAAGAAACCATGTCAACCTAATCATTTTTCCGTTAATATTTTCTACCATCTAAGCATATCACGAAGTGTTTATTTCAGAGCTAGACTCCATCTGTACATGCATCATCATATCAACTAGTTTATTTATGAAAAATATATCATATTCATGAAAAAGATCTCAATCAACTTAGAACTTCAGGCTGATTAATAATTTTTTATTAACAATCAAGAAAGGTAAATGACTAACCGGATGTCGAAATCCACACTTTGGATTCAAGCAGTTACCATTTAACCAGAACCAACAGTCCCTTGGATTTACCCTGGCGAAGTCACTGTGTCGGTACTCGCACTCACTGCCCTGAAGAAATGAAACTAGGGTTCAACATTCTTGAAAAGGGAGATCACAAATAAATGCATGATGATGCACAACCGATACATGTCTAACAGCTGTAGTTCACTTTATGGCACCAGTTGTCAATCAACCAATCCAGTTACTTAATTAGGATGCTTAGAATCGCACCAAAATGAATCAATCCGGATAGAGGTATAAATCAATAACATCAATTGCTTCAGACAAAAAAATCTCATGGGAGGATGAAAGAAACCAATTTCTCTAAAAATTTAATAACATTAAACAGGTCCAAAAAAATGCTAACAAGCAATCCCTCTACTTCCATACATATTGAAACAGCTAATACACCAAAACATGACAATGTTGATAGATGATGAACGATTTAAACCAATTCAGTAGGGAAGGTAGGGTTTATCGAGGGCTAATTAAACCTTTCAAGGACCTCCAACAAAAACTAATACTAATAAATAATGAACAAATTAGCAGGAAAGAATAAAATAATTCTAATCACTAAAGCTGTTTGAAAGAAGAATTGAAGTCCTCAGTCTAGAAACAGAAAATCAAATTGACCTTTTAAATCCAGTAAAGAAAAAGAGGCTTTAACACAAATATCACTCGATCATGTACGTCTGGAAACCAAAGGCAACAGAGAGACAGACACAAATAGTATCATAAATAAAATAGACGAGAAAGGCAAGGGAAAGTGAAAATTGAAAAACAAAAATTGTCGAAGAAACCTTTTTGCAGGTTAAAGGAGAAGCGAGAAAGTAAACACAATCAGTGTTCTTCTTGAGCGCGTCGTCTTCGGGAGAAGGAAGTTGATGCGGCGGCATCCTCCCACCCTCAACCTCCCCAGTAATCATTATGAAGCGAAAAAGAAAGGGAGGAAGAGAGAGAGGGGGATCTAGGGTTTAAATGTTGAGGCGGATAGTCTCATGCAGGAGTGGATATGTTGTTGTTTTAAAGCTGCAACAGATACAGTTAGACAGCCGCACTAATGGGAACGATAAAATACAACTAAGGAAGAAGATGATGAGATGAGAGATCCCCTTTGGGATTTGGAGGTATTTTTAATTAAAACTTCTAATTTTTACTATACTATTAATTAAAAGATCAAAACACTATTTCACAAATTCGCATGTGCAAATTTGTAAAATGAGAGATTATCTTTTATCATTTTATATTTATTGATCAATTTTTTATTTTACTATCTTACAATAATTAATACTCCGTAGTTGTCTAATACGAGTATTATCTTTGCAAGAGTGAGATTTAGAGTTCAAATTAACTGTTACCCAACCCCAATTCAAAAAAAAAGAATGAGATTGAAAATAAATAGAGTTGTGGTCAATGTTCTTATCAATATCATTAATACGAAAGTGAATGTTGCTTCGTCCCAGAAATATGGTATACTTCTCTTTTTTCATGCATATGAAGGGAATGTATACAATGTATTTGGAAAGATGAAATTACATAAATTTCCATATAAATTACATGAAATTGTCCAACCGTACCATTATAGTTCCGAAGAAAAGATTGTGCATTTCAAATAACAATAAATCATTCTAATAAGGACATTTTAAGGAAAAGAAGATGTTAGTGCACATTTATGGTTTTAATATGGAAAGTTGACTATTACGGATATCAATGATTACTTTGATTTATAGGTCCAGCATATATGCACACAATGAACATATTACTATATCTAATGCAAATGCTATATGTAAAATAAATTTGTTTAACATAATCTGTACAATATATAATGTAAGATATAGCATGTATAGAATATAACACAACATATTAGTCCTAAACTGAATTATTATTATATTACTTGTGTATATTCTAAAATATAAAATCATTTTATTTATATAAAGCTTAAAACAGTATGTAACGTTTATTAAATTGTACGAGAAATACAATCTACTCATGTGTGTATGTGTGTGCGTGTAATATTGTACATTGGATTAAATACTAAAGAGTAATGATCAAACAACAAAATACAATTCCATTCAAATAAAAAAAAAAAAATCATCACAACTGATTAAAAAAAGTTGCATTACAATATTTTTTTATTGGCCACATAATGTACTGTGTTACGGTAGTATGTTTTACTGACCGTACTGCACATATTTAAAAATTAAAAGTGCGCAATCTATAGTCGAGATATATTAATGTTTTTAGCTGTAATAAAACATAATAAAAATTATAATATATCATTTGTATAGTATCATTTTTTGTTTTGTGGGTAATTTCTTACATTTACCTGTTATTAATATTAAAATAAATCAACGATATTAATATAAAATAAAATATAATCAAAACTAAACATTACAAATTCATTTACTAATAAACCCATTACCCAACATCCAACATTTAAACTAATACAACATCCCAAGACTTTCCAACACTAAAACTAATACAAAATCTACAAAACAAAGGCCACAAACTGAATATCCATGTCCAAGATGAACGCACTTGATATTTATTGAAATCTGAAATGGGACATTCACATTTCAATCTGCAAAGTAAAGTAAGAACAAAAATTAGAGTATTTATTGAAATCTGAAATCACACTTAACAGTCGATAGAGGTATTTATTTTTGCAGTGCTTACCTGATATTCAAGCATAGATTGTTACTAGCATTTACATAATTTAGGCTCAAATTCATACAGCAAAAAACAGAGTATAAAATTAAATCCGCTGGCCGGGTGTGAAGTGTGTAGGAAAATAGTACATTTCATTGGAGTTTGCATTTGATATTATCGTGTTTGTTAAAAACAGAAAAAGGTAAAGAGCTGTGTATAACAGCAACGTAACCTCCAAAAACTTAAGAATTAATGAAAATGGAAGCAAAGATTTACAGTTGTGAGCTTGCAACATTTATCAAGTATGAGCATAAAACCCAACCCCTCACCACGATACTCACACTTGCTCCAGAGATTTCTATACAAAATAAGTTTGCCAAAACCCAAAAAGATGATTAATTTACAGTTGAGAGGTGAACTTCCCCAGCGACTTACCTCAACTCATCGCCACGACGTACATCACGTAATCAAGCCACAAGGCCTCCTTGACTGAACACCGCACACATCATAACTCCAAATGTCTCCTCCACACTTGCAATGCATCACCAGGATTTATGTTCCAAGATGTGAGGCTCTCAACGAGCTGAGGGAAAACGACTACTAGGCATGCGCATCCAAGCAACCGGCTTCTAAGGTAAGATCATAACAGGGATTACTCAACTATAGTAAAGAGAAGAAGTCAATGCAATCTTTTAGTTCAGCAAAGCATGTGACTTCTGTGTACAGCTAGCAAGAAGGGCATCAATAATTCGCTACCATTGCATCAGGTAGATTGTGATGGTAACTAAGAGATATCAATCAGTTTATTCACCTATATCCAGCAATCCAATCCAATCATGTTTTTCAACTCAGTAGAATCACAAAGCCAAATTTGCCTAGATAGTCACTCTATTCTGTTAAAAAAAACAATAGTTAAGAGTATTTAGTTCAATGCCAACACAAACATTCCACCCTCGATGCTGCAACAAGTCTTTCGCTGTCCCTGTCGCCTACAAATAATTTCTGCACAGTACGAAAAAAGAAATTCAAAGTGGAGGATCATTCAAACTCATCAGCATTTTACATATGAGCCGTTATAAAAGAACAAGCACAACATCCACAACAAAACGAGAGCACATTCATCTGGGAAACATCTGCTATTAAGAAAAGGCCAGCCAATCACAAAGCAGCCATCTAATCTCTATTCTGTTTTCGATTCATATCCTGCACCACAATTATCTTACAGTAGTGATGTTTTTTTAACTTTTTTTGAAGAAGCTCCTAAAACTAGACGGATTACACCAGATATTCCCACAAATAGTAGATCCAATGTTCATAGACACGTACAACAATTGCTTCATGATGATTATACACAATGCGACTTGAAAATCCAACACAAGCAGATGCAGCTTCGTTTTCTTTTCTTTCAATTAAAAGATTCTTAATAATTCAGCCATGAAAAAGAATATTTGACACAATCAAGATAACATATACAGGTTTCTCAAAAATTAAATAAGTTCATTGAGATTCATGGAAATAAATTGGTAGTGGTTGCTAATAATCATACGAACGATAAAAAGGTTCTGAATAACTCAACAACCACAGTTCAAACAGATATAAATAAATTTCCAGAACTCTCAAACAGTTGCAATTCACATCGAAATGGGCGGCTTTCAGAATTTGACAAGGCAGGCATACAAAACCTAAGCTTGAGGAACAAGGTAAATATTTACTAAAGTGCAGAGGTACCAACAGGCGCATCTGGTGTAGTGGTATCATAGTACCGGTATGAGAGTGCGAGGGAGGGCTGAGGGTAGAGGTGAGGCAGAGAGAATTTCCATTGGTGGTAGACTCGAGGTGGCTCGGAGGAGGTCGAACGACGGCGAGATTGAATCTGATGCATCGGCGACTTTGGACAGTAAGGAGAGACTTCAACAGATGGAAGGAGACATACAGGTGGAACAGTGATGGTCACCGTCACGGTGAACACCTAGTGCACCTGAAGTACAATTGTGCATCAATCTCTTCAAATCTTCTCTGATGAAACTTTAGTCTGAGCTGCTGCCATAGAATTAGCTCTGGCAGATTATAGATAGGTTGAATCTGCGAATCTGAAGTAGCTTTTATCTGTGAATCTGTGTCTTCCATTATCGTCCTCTGGAGTTTCTCTTGCACTTTGGCAATCGGAATGTTTGTACAAAATGCCCAGGGCAAAGGTAACCTGAAATGGGAGTAACCAAATGCCATGGAAGTGCCAAGAAAGCTCTGCAATCCTCTCTACGTCAACATTGACGTAGTAATGATTTTACCAATCCTTGTACCACCTCAAAGCCAGAGATTCTTTATATATCAATGCCATCAGACCTGCCCTGACCCCAATGCCAATCTGGCGAGCACCAAGTACCACTGCCTCCGAAATAGTGAATCCACATTCTTTGCAGAGAAGAAGATCGGTTGCAAGTATCAAACCATGACGCCATTTCAAGTATCGTTTGATGGTATTGACTCCTAGAAGCATCACCAAACATCACAGATTAGGCAAAAAATTCAGAAAGTGAGCAAGATGTCAATATCATGTGCAGAATACACCTAATCATCAAGTCAACATTACAAAAGAGTACTTCAACTAAATGAACTCATAGCAATATATATGAGGCCTTATTGCTCTTCATCAAGGACAAGCAGCAAAAGTCATGAACAACATAATGGGAGTCAATATCTTTACAACTAAGTTATTCATAGAGTTGCAACCATTAACTAGAACATCTAGTCCATGTAAAGTGGCTGACATTTTTCCTCCTCTCTCATAATCATTGCTAGGAAAAACCACTAATTATTTAGTGTAAAGTAACTAGTTTCGAGTAAACACAAAAATATACCTGCAAAAACTGCATTTACAACCAGGGTGGTCCGAATCATGCTTGGTGCTTACAACTCACAGCAATCTGGAAATTCAGGAATGTAAGGGTGCAAACATCAAATGTTTGTCTTCATTTCTCATGCTTCGATGTGTGTCATTAGTTGATGCATCAGAAAAGCACTTATGCCAATTCAGGTTCATATGCTTTTCTCCAGCAGCTCATTATTACCAGGAGCAAGACCTTTTTGGATCATTTCGTTCAGCAACGCATCAGCTTCTTCGTTATTGCCACTATCACGGTACTTACATATAAGACATCCATAAACAACTTTGTCAGGCTGGACTCCTTTCTCAATCATCTCGTGAAGCAAATCTCTTGCTTGATGAAGCTGTCCATATCTTGAGAGCCCAGAAATTAAACATGTGTAGGTATGAAGATCAATCTCCACACCAGCTTCAGTCATTTGCTTAACCAGATCCAAAGCTTCCTGAATATTTCCCTGCTTCATGGTTCCATCAATCAAAGATGTATATGCAATTTTGTCAGGAATCAAGCCCTTCTCGGGCATTTCCAGGAAAAGATTTCTGGCATCTTCAACACGATCATTTTTACAAAGACCATGAATCAGAGATGAATAAACCACAATATTCGGTTGCAAACCAACACTTACGAGATTATGAAAATAATCAATTGCTTCCTGGACATATCCCAATTTGCATAAACCATTAATTAGTGAACAATACGTCACGATGTTTGGTGCCATACCTCGTCCCTGCATTTCGCTAAGCATACCCCGTGCTTCTATGTTTTTTCCAGCTTTGAAATAGGAATCAATTAGTGTTGTGTATATTACTTCACTAACCTCTATATTGTAGTCCTTCATTTCAACCAATAATAAATTCACTTCGTCAAACCTTCCCAGGTTGCAGAACCCGCAAATTATAGTACCATACAAAACTAAATCCGGCCTGATGTTATCCGCTTTCATTTTTTCAAGAATCCTCATAGCATCATCTATCCTTTTGGCTTTAAGGTACCCTTGCATAAAAGCTGTATATATTTTCTCATTGGGAACTACTCCATCTTTCAGCATAACCTTAAAAACTTCTTCTGCTTCAAGTATCCTCCCTTCTTCACATAGGCCATCGAGCAATGCTGTGTAGGTTACGACATTCAACTTTACCGCAGCTTCCACCATTTCTTTAACAAACTTCAGGGCATCATCAAAGTTTCCCACCTTAAAGTTTGCATCAATCAGAGAAGTATAAGTAAATTCATTAGGAATCAGACCGACTCTTCTCATGTCAACAAAAAATTTGATAGCATGCTGCAACATCCCTTCTTTACAAAATGCATCAACGAATGTGCTGTAAGTTACAACATTAGGTCTAATACAGCTTTCCTTCATATCCCTAAGAAAGCTGAAAGCCTGTGGCAATTTCTCAAATTTACAAAAGCAATTAATCAATGTGTTATAAGTAATTATGTCGGGAGAACACCCTGCCGCTTTCATCTCCTCATATATACAAACTGCCTCACACAATTCTCCAAGTTTTCCATAGCCATCTATAAGTGAATTATAAGTAACAACGTCTGGAGAGACGCCCATGTCCTTCATCCTCTCAAACAAGCTCCTTGCAGCTTTCAAGTCCCCTGCTTTGCAAAAGATTCCAATCATTATGTTATAAGTATAAATCGATGGATTTATTCCAGCTCCAATCATATCATTGAAAAACTCCTTTGCTGAAGCTCCATCTGCTACCTTGGAGTACTTCTGTAAGAGTATATCACAAGACCTTGCTTTGGGAATAACTCTAAAGCTTCTCATCCTCAAGAAACACTCCCTAGCTTCCTCCAACATCTCCAACTCCATCAATACACTGAACAACGCATCAAAAACCCCGTAACCAGGCACACAAACATTCCTCGTCGACCATAGAACGTCCACTATAGTAAACGAGGGAAACGGGTAAATATCACCACCTCTGTCTCTATGAAATGTAACCAATTGCCTAAGCACATTGTGCGTGTCTCGATACATCCTGGAACAGAAGAGAATATGAGCAACGACGCAATAATTTTCGGTTGTATGGCGAAATCCATTCTGCGATTCAGCCCACCTAAACAACCTGAGAGCCAATAAGGGCTCCTGCTTTAGCTCAATGAGGAATCTGGACACCCAAACAGGGGCCAAGGCCGAGCACAGCAACCCCACGAGCCGGTGATCATCCCACCTCTCTTGTTTGACAATATTAACTAGCGTCTCCCGATAAAATATCCCATCAAAATTGGTGAATGTTGAAGTTGTCGAAAATGAGCAGCGAGAACATAAAAAATAAGTGGCCCAGGTTAAGAAATTTCCGGAAAAGAGACGGCATGAAGAATCGAAAATCGATGAGCTTACAGAGCGAGAATGAGAGGTTTTGAGCCGGCGTAGCAGCATGAACATGGCTAGCAAAAAGAGGTGCAGCATGAAAATGGGTCAGGCGGCATGGGATCCGATTCCGATTGAAATCGGACTCCAATGATTCATTGAGAAAAAAATGTTGAAGAACTGGAATGTGTTTGTTGGAGATGAAAAAGGAACTAAAAGGAAGGGTGGGTTTAATGAAATTGGGAGAGTAGTAGGGTTTAGTCGAAGCATTTTTCTAAACCTCCGGTGTCGGGTTCGGGCATGGATGACCCGGTCCGAAAAAAAAGGTTTCATTTATTTAATTTAATTATTATAATAACAAGAAATGATTTTGATGAGAAAATTAAAGAAGAAGAAGAAGAAGAAGAAGAAGAAGATACCGAGAGAGGTGTAGCAGAGCTAAAAGACGGCGAGAAAAGGAGGAAGTCAATTATCCATCTCCGCGCGAGACGGCAATCAGAAGATTCGTCTATTTTGTAAGAAATGTGGGATCGGTTGCGATGGCATTTGGGGGAAATCGGAAGGGATGTCATGCCTCTCTGTTTCTTTTTGGCTTCCTTTCCTTGCCAGCTGGCTTTGTGCTTTTATTATATTTATTTATATTCACATATGTAATTTTGTAGACTACTTAAATTAGCTTCTATATATTTATCTTCATAAAGCCATAATTTAGTAACTTAATAATCAACAAATAACTATCCCCAGACCATGGGTTTGAGTCCTCCGTCATGCAACCTTTAAATTTTATGCATTGATTTATCAAAAAACAAGAAACAATTATATGTAGATTAATTAAAATCGTATTTTCCAGAATAGATGATTTGTAGAGTAGTAGGCAATTAAGTTGTTAGAGCGACATGATTTTGGGTCGGCCCAAGTCAGCCCGAAAATGTCCCTTGTCTTTATGGCTTTGGGTTGAACGAATCCGGTCCAACATGAACATACTATAATAATACCTATTTTGTTGCGTCTGATTGGATTACTATATTTTAGAATCAATATATTTTCGAATTTGTCCTAACATGTCCTCATCAATCATAATTTTTTGACACCTTGGCTTTGTGGTCAATATTTTGTACTTCAAGACACAAAATCCTCTATAACTTTGTGAAATTCTAATATACTGTATCATTTTCTAGGTGGGATGCTTTCAAGACACAATCATACCACATATTAATTCGGTAATGAACTAATTTACCATAATTTATATAGGTCGTAAGCCTCGTGTGTATTATGCACGTATAGCTTAGGCAATAACTTGTACACGAAGATATAATTGCAAGTGACTCTTTTAATTTGTTGTTTATTTCGAGTTCAATCAATGTAGATTTATTATGCAAAGTTTTATTTGTATTATACGTGAGTGAATGTTTGTGGGGGCTGTAGTAGGTATGGAACATTGAGAGTAATTGTCTCATTGGCGCAGTGCACAAGTGCAAAATGACAATGTGATACATTATTTCCACTACCAGCCATAAATAACTTCAAAATTACAATAAGTATTATTGGCATAAAAAATAGTATGATGTGATGGATGTATTTTTTTTTAAAAAAAAAATATTTATCCCAACGTTTGACCATTTTAAGATTGGTGAATTGATAAACGTTGCGAGGATGAACGTATAATAAATGTTTGTAGTTCACAGTATTGATAAAGTAGATGGATATTTTTGGGAATAGTGTTCGCTTATATGAACAAATTAATAATTAAACGTTGTGAGGATGAACGTATAATAAATGTTCGTAGTTTCTAGATGAACGAGCATGCACATTTTAATAAAGTTCATGAATAAGAAATTACAGTGAAAAAAGCACCAGGTTCAAATTCTGGAGGGAGCGAAATTTTGATTTTTATTTTGCTCATCTCTTGTTCGTTGATCTTATACGCTTGTTCATCGATTTTATGCTCTTATTCGTCATTCTCATTTTTCACTAAAAAATCAATTCTCACTAGAGACCACCTATATATATATATATATATGGGTTCCGATAGAACCCTTCCTTTAGGTAGTACGTAGGTCCAAATATGAACCACACATTCAAAAATATGGATTGCACAAATGAGTGACACGTGCCGTGACCCAAAAGATTCCTTTTAAAAAAAAAACATGAAGGGGCATAACTGTAATTTTTACGTTTCTGGCTATTAGTCGTGCAATATTATGTTGTAAAATATGCAGTGTTTTGTCATGCAGTATTCTGTTTTACAATATGCATTATTCTGTTGCAGTGTCTCTGCTCTATAATGTACATAGTTGTGTTGTAAAATTGCATTACTGTTCTGTTGTAATACATGCAACGTATAAAAAATAAATATATGCCCTAACATTATGGATGAGTGAACCTTAATTTAAATAATGCATTTTTTGTTTTATTGTATGCATTGTTCTATATTACCATATGCATTTTTCTGTTTTACCATATGCATTGTTCAATTTTGACAGAAGCTTCTAGCAATTTTTTCACAGTAGCTCCACAACATTCTTCTCCAAATTCCGACGAACCTCCGTCGCCTTTTTTTTCGATTCGGCGAACATCACAACAAACCATCATCCCTATCTCTCGATTTTTCAATCTTTTATTAAAAAAAAGAACATGAAGAAGAAAGAAAAAAAAATGCAAATTACGAAAAATAAAAATAGGAAGAAGAAGAATAAGAAAAAAAGAAAAAAGTAGCACGGAATGAATGATGGTGAGAAAAGAAATATTGAAAAAAAAATAAGAAGAAAAAGAAGACGAAAATAGAGAGAGAAAGGAAAGGAAAAAAGTAAGAATATTTTATTAACTTGTCACGTGTCGGTCATATGTTAAGTCCTTTTTTTTCAATTGTGTCGTCCAAATTTGGTCCTATATACTACCTAAGAGTGTGCGCAACGGCGCCCGCTGGGCCGCGGTCGCCGACCAGCGCCCGTGGGCGCCGCTTATTTTTCGGCGCTGGAGACCGTCCCGGGGTGGCGGGCGCGGGCGATGCGACGACCGTCCAGGAGCGGCGGGCGCCCGCCACGCGGCGCCACCCCATTGCGCCACGTCAGCAAGCCGTTGGAATTTTTTTTTTTTTTAATTTAAATTCAAAATTTCAACTATAAATACCCCATTTTTTACCTCATTTCATACACCAATCCT
>JAYJMF010000044.1:1628775-1651354 GCA_036873715.1 Salvia sclarea | reverse complement strand
ATTCTTGTAAGGTTACTTAGCACCCGAAAGCTAAGGAGGAATCCGACACGATAAGTCGGCACTGTTAACTGAACTACAGTGATAAAGGTTTGTTGTGCACCCGCAAGCACAAGCCACTGTTTAGTGAATTGACTGAGGATTCAGTCCGTGGACGTAGGAGTTGATCTCTCCGAACCACGTAAAATTTGCTTGTCTTTTTACTGCCTTTGATAAGTATTTTCTATCCCTTTCTGACTGATCAGTTTTACTAAACCTTACTTAAGTCAACTTCAACCTTAACTCTAACAGCCTAAGCTGTAACATACTAAGTTAAGCTCGTATTAGTTATCAGTCCAACTGACTAGAATTCATTCAGTCAGTAGGATTTATAACTATAGGCTGCCTAATTTTCCGCTGCATAACTCTTATCTCGAAAAGTTACATTCAGGTGTATTCCTCCCCCATACACCTGTTCAGCATACAAAGGGACCCAACAATTGTGTACTCACTCATCAAGTGTGCAACCGTTTAAAAAACTAAAAAAAATAAAAAAATAAACAGTCGAATTCAATTAAATACATCAACTGTGTATTCATCCAACTGTGTCTTCTAGAACTCCAAACTGTGTATTGCCAATTGTATTCTCCTAAAAATAAATTTATTTATATTTTTTTCGATTAATGTGATACTAAATATGAAAACACTTAGGGCGTGTTTGGTGTCCCATAAAAAGGCAGTAAACAAAGATAAATGGGCTTTACCACGTGTTCGGTAGCCCATCTGTTAAATACGTTGGCCCTGCTAAAAAGTCCAGCCCGCTCCTAAATGCGTGTTTTAGCTAGTTACCGTAACCCACATTCGAGCCATGTTCAATAAACAGCCCGTGAACAGTGCAGATGTTAACAAATTCAAACCCCAACTTTGCCCTCAATTAAAAAAAAAATCGTAAATGATATTACTGCGATTCTTCAAAACCCTATCTCTTCCTCCTCGACTCTTTTTAATTAAAATCGATACATCCCGATGCTAAGACGACGCCACATTTACAGAGAATAAGAGTGTGCAGGAGATTCTTCTCGCCGGCGAATGCTGCAAATTCTGAAGCGAAGACACAATAGTCTCCGATGCATTGCGGAATCTTGAATTTCATGCGCTTGAAGATAACTCATTACTTATCTGAGATGGCAAAGAGAGCGATCGAATTCGACGGCGCCCCGCAAATCTAGGTTTCCCCCTTTGTGAATATACGTTTTCTGAACCTATATGTCCATATATCCGTAGATTCTGATTTTGTTTTTTTATTGTTTTCTTCATATAAATTAACTTTGGTTCTGGAATCTTATATCAAGGCATTGAATTCATATATAATCACAATGTATACCTTTTATACACTCAATTAAACTTTTTTCCTAGTATTCACAACAAAATTGATATTAACTCATTATGTTGGATTTTAACCAATTGAGATATCTAATGTTACAGCTCAAAAGAGTAGAGGAAGGATCATCTCCTTGTGAAAGATTCTTGCAAAGGGGGAGATTACGTTCCTATTCGCAAAGGTAGGCTTCTCCATGTGAGGGTTTTTTAGCTGCTGAGATCTGCAATTAATTTTGATAAATTCTTGAAGCAAGTGTTTGAAATTATTTAATTGAGATTTTTGGCTAATTACATAATGCTTGTTTGAGGGTGAGAGAGCAGTAGCACCACCAATGTGAAGCAAGATATAGTTTTCTAATGTTTTAATTTTTAGTGTGAATATATATTTTTTCTTTGTTGTTTGATTATGGCTGACATAAATATATGTGGTTTGTCTTTTGAATGTGAGGTAGTATTTGCCTACAATTTACTGCTACGAGTTATTCATCATAACTTTGAACGATTGTTTCGAATAATAAGTTGAATTATAATTGATTTGTTGTGGAAATAAATTTGACCAATTATTTTATAAAGTTTTTATGAAAAAACTTGGTATTTGATAATGAGTTGGCTAAGTATTATTGCTTGTGTATAATGAGTTGTCTAAATTTTAAAATCAGTTGGATTTCATATATGCTTCTAGATAATGAGTCGTCTACTCTTTGCTAGTCTTGCAGTTATTTGTCACGGGTCTGATACCTAATCAGATACAATGCCTCTTGTTTGGTCTATACAAGCGCAGACTTTGTTCCAAATAGAAGAAATATTGAATGAATTGCTCATGAGTATTGTTGTTGTTATCGGTGAATTTATGAGGAAGAAGAATAGAAAAAGAAAATGTGGCTCAGAATATAGTAGTTACAAGATGATTACTAAAATGTCATCTCAAGTTAGACACTTAACTAGGGTGACTCAAGTTAGTGATGTCGATTGCATAAACAATCTTCGAATGGATCGTAATACATTCGGGAGATTGTGTTCAATTTTATGACAACTAGGAGGCTTGTCCGACGGGAGGTATGTAACAGTAGAGGAACAAGTAGCGATTTTTGTGGGGATTCTAGCCCATCACAAAAAAAATCGTATGGCTGGATTTTGTTTTAGAAGGTCGGGTCAAACAATTTCTGCATATGTCCATTTAGTACTACGGGCAATAATGAAACTCCACCATATATTTTTGGTCAAGCCGAACCCAGTTGAGGATGATTGCAATGACCCCAGGTGGAAGTGGTTCAAGGTATAAAATTATTGGTTTTAAATTCTTTTTTTTCATTAGTTGGATTTAATGGGATGTGGCTCTCATTTTAATTTATTTTTATGATTTTTTAGGGCTGCCTAGGAGCATTAGATGGCACGTACGTCAGTATGCTGGTCCCTAACACCGCCAAGCCCAGATATAGGACCCGAAAGGGACAAATAACGAATAACATACTGGCAGCATGTGACAGAAGTCTGAGGTTCACTTACGTTTTGGCTGGCTGGGAGGGATCGACAGCTGATGGTCGGGTTCTAAGGGACGCAGTCACTAGGGTTAATGGCCTCAAGGTTCCACGTGGTAAAAAAGTTTAATTTTTATGAGAGATAAATTTTTTGTTAAACCTTTTTCTGTTATACATCTGAATCTATACCTCATTTGCTATTTTCTTCTATCAGGGATGTACTATTTGTGTGACAACGGCTATGCAAACAGTGAGGGGTTTTTGACTCCGTATAAAGTTGTAAGATATCATTTAAAGGAGTGGGGTCCCCAATGCGTACAACCACATAACCCTCAGGAAATTTTCAACATGAGACATACAAAGGCGATGAATGTTATTGAACGCGCATTTGGAGTCATGAAGATGCGTTGGGGTATTTTGAGGAGTCCAACATACTACCCAGTTAAGGTGCAAAACCGACTAATTATGACGTGTTTCCTGCTCCATAACTTCATCAGAGGAGAGATGGTCGATGACCCAATCGAGGAGATGGTTGGGGAATTTGATGAGCTACTGGGGAATGATGAGCTTAATGATGATCTTGACTTCGTGGATGTTGTGGAACCTTCTAATGCCTGGACTAACAAACGTAATGAGATGGCTGATGAAATGTGGCAAGCTTATAATTGACTTTGTTTGTTTTATATGACTTTTGTTAGAAGGGTTTGTAAAATAGGGCTTAGCCCCCTCTACTACCGCATGTTCATTGATGGATGTTTTCAATATTAATTGTCTCATGTGCTTCATATATCATTGAATTCTTTAGGCTTGTTATTTGGAGATGATTATATTCCTATGTTTATTGATATGAGAGTTTTTGTACATATATTTACAAATTGGTAAATATGCGTATTTTTATTTGTCGTCTACTAATTGAGGTATTATATTAACTTTGTGCTCAATTCTTATTTGTCGTCTATTGGTATAGCTATTACTAAAAAAATTAAGCCTAGTGAATAAACACAAACAAAAGCATTTAAAGATTCTCATGCCACATTTTCCTCAATTTGTTACAGATGCATGCCTAGTGAAAAAATAGGTTGTATACCTCTATAATTCACGTGAAACACAAAGTGATTATCATGAGGCATTTTCTATTTATTCCCTATCACTTGGCCTTTATAAAATCTCACAGACATCAAAGTGCCTCTGCTCACCAAAAATGGGCTTCACCTACTAATATTCACGAGTATTCGCAAAACATAAAGTAAAATGCTTCCAAATGGAGAACCATGTTTCGCAAAAACACATATTCATATTTACAAATCATTCAAATCCTTACTTCAGTTTTTACAAGTAGATCAGAGTTACATGATGAGCATCACAAAGCCAAAAATATTGGGAGACAACATTAATCCACCACAGAGTCATTCAAAATACACAAAAACTACACAACATGATGTCATCATATAGTTTGGACAACTAGATTAAGGTCAGATCATAACTTAGTTTTAGTAGACCACAAAAAACAAACCATATCAATTTCAGGTCTGCTTGCCCATGTTTGTAAGAAGACGATCCACATAGAGAGAGCGTGCTTCAGCTGGAAGGCCCATGAAGATTTGCAATTGGGCAACTTCTCTCCCGAGAATCTCACAGACATCAAACCTTTGATTAATTGAAAGATCCAGGGTGTCTCCAAGCTTCACGAAAGCCTCTTGGCGGGCCTGCCCAAGATCAAACTCATACCCCATTCTTTTCACCAACTCCGCCAGCCTCCTATCAGCCTTGTTACCTATTGATTCTAGTACATTGCAGACTCCCTTCATATCATCATTTCCCTTGCGTTTTTTGCACTTACTTTTAGCCTCAGATGGTTTTTTGCTGGTCTCAGACAGCCTGTCACCTTCTTCATGCTTATCAGGTACGTCGGCACTCTTTTAAAAGTCATCTTCCTTGGGGAGTTCCTGTTCGGCTATATTGTTCCACGCATCAATGAAATCTTCAGCTGCTTCACCCGTAGCACGATCTTTACCAAAAATCTCTTTCCAATCTTCGTAGTAGGGCCAACTTTTGAAGCGCATGGCCCTCGCGTTGTTATCAATCTACACATAAGAAAATGTATTCTTGTAGTTATAGAATCTGCCTCATTTTCATTCGAACTATAGGTAATAATAGCACAAACACACCATTGACTTATAATTCAGAATTTGTAATAATTGATAGCAAGATCTTACCTTAATCATTTGTTCCCACATGTCATCCTCACAACTGATAGCATGTGTAGCATCTAAACCTACTCCGCTTTGACTCAAGATTTGGTTAAGTGAGTAATAGTTCTTCTTCCAGCTGGAAATCCTAGAGTTAATATGAGGTGTTCCTTTCAAATCAGTGTTGGGGAATGTCTTCTTCATGACTTCTTCCAACTGAATCAGATATCCCGCCCGAAACCCATTTTCCGACCTCCAACCACCTACAATCAGCTCTTTGAGAGCAGCTATGAGGACTCTCTCCTCGTGTTGTGACCAACTACGCCTTGTTCCACCTGTCTTTTTCTTTCCACGACCACCCGCACTGCTACCACTTTCCATCCCTTGTATAAATACCAATAAAGAAATGCTTATTTGAAATATGCGAGTAACAATGCCATATAAACAGATATTTATCTAATAAGAACATGTTCAAGCTATTAATTGAATTTGCAAAATTCTAAAATTGATACAACAAATAAAAGCAAATGGGGAAGCTAAAAGAATCAAACTGAATCGCTTAGTTTCTTCGCATACCTTCGTGAGCAGAGCTCATTTTGTCGACAGCTTCTGGTAAGAAACTGTAAAAAGAGGAAATTCAATCTCAATCACGAAAGTAAATAGCGTGATGTATTTTGAAAAAAAAAGCAGAATGCAACTTCCTAATAAATTAAACTAACAACATGCTAAAGTCGAAAACCACTTTTACATAGTTTCAACATAGATCGAGGGATTACATATTAGTTGGTGTAGGAATAATAATTTGTCCACGAAATATCTATTTTTGGAACCCCTCTATATCTCGCCTTCATACAGTAAACCCTAGTCGACATCTTCCATCAGACGTTAATTTATAATGGAAAATAAATTATGATGTTTCTTCCTCACAATTGTGGTTAATACAAAAAAAGATTCAAATACAAAATTAAAAAAGAAGCAATCGCAGCTGAACCGGTGAATCTGAAATTATCCTGCCCAAAGTTATAAGACTTTCCCTCTTTCAAAGAAAAAATAGATTGAACTCTTACCCGGTTTCTTGCTCGTCGGCACAGATTAATTCCCTACCACAAAACTCCACGGTGTTCTTTGTGTTTTGCCTTAGGACCAGCTCTTGGAATAAGTACCCAAAAAGGTAGACGAGAATAGGCGGGAGAAGAAAAGTGATTTGGAGGGAAGATTAGATAATTTGTAATTTTTGTTAGGACAATTATGTAATTTACCTTATTTATCTAAGAGAGGGAATATTCTACCAAACACAATTCTTGATTTAACGTTGTCTTTTGTAACATATAGCAAACACTCACGACATATTTGATATATGTCCATTTCTGTTGTTTCCAATTAAAGTATCCTAACCTCACATTACTTGACATGGGCACCAAACACGCCCTTATACTTAAACATAAAAGTAACAAATCATCATGATTTCAATGTAATTTTAACTGTGTCTTTTAGAACTTCAACTGTGTATTGATAAACTTCAACTGTGTACTACCAATTGTGTTCGCCTAACAACGCATTCATTTATGTTTTTTTTTTCCGCATAATGTGTGCCTAAGTATGAAAAAATCTATATTTATAACATAAAAGTAACAAATCATGATGTATATCTCAATATATTTTAAACTGTCTTTTAGAACTTCAACTGTGTACTTCCAATTATGATCTCCTAAAAACATATTTCTTTGTGGTTTTTTTCGATTAATGTGATACTAAATATGAAACACTTATACTTATAACATAAAAGTAACAAATCATCATGTAAATCTCGATGTAATACTAACTGTGTCTTTTATAACTTCAATTGTGTACTTATGAACTTTAACTGTGTACTACCAATTGTGTTCGCCTATAAACACATTTTTTTATGTTTTTTTTCGCATAATGTGGCCCTAAGTATAAAAAATCATATGTTTATAACATAAAAGTAACAAATCATGATGTATGCCTCAATATATTTTCAACTGTATTTTTTAGAACATCAACTGTGTACATAAGAACATCAACTGTGTACTGAAGAACATTGCGAAAATCAAAACAAAATCACCAAAATTACACTAAGATTTTTTAAATTACAGTAAGATTTTTAGCATTAATCATGCACAACGTTCACGGATTACATATCAAAGGGACCTACCGTCGTATCTCGTTGGAATCTACTAAAGAAACGGGTCCACCGAAATTAAAAACGAAAATTTGAAAAGCTTCAAATGCTTCAAATTTAGAGTTTTTTTATAGTTTGATTATGAGAGTATTCTTGTTTGAAAGCTTATATTTTGTTCTTACATAAGTGAAGACTCAATTTACCACCACCAACCATCTTTAATTTAAGTTAATATTTAAGAAAAATAAATTGAATTGATGAAGGAGATGGCTAGTTTGACCGTGAGGTAGAAGAAGAAGAAGAAGAAGAAGGAGGAGGAGGAGGAGGAGGAGGAGGAGGAGAAGAAGAAGAAGAAGAAGAAGAAGAGAGAGAGAGAGAGAGTGGAGAGAGTGTAATTTCATTGATTCATTAAGGGTATTTTTGTCTTTTCACTAAATGTTGTCTATATTTGTCTTATTGTTATAACTTTGTCTATATTGAGGATAGTTTTATCCTAATAGGCTAAATATGTCTTTGGCTTTTTATATTATTAATTTGGTAGGGGTGATTAGGGTGTATAATATAAATAATACAACCTAATATCTTGTTTGGTACAACATACGTGACCCTTTATAAATCAAAGTCCCGAAAGTTTTATACGGATTTGTGGTTATACGTATACCTCCTGCAGAGGTGGTATACGTATGACAAATCTTAATTATAACAGGTTTTAGTTTTATTTAATTTTAATACATCTCACCAAATAACGGATTATATATTATTAATACTATTTATACGTACTACCAAATATCATATTAATTTATTATATTATAAAATTAATTTCAGTTAAATTTATCAAATCTAATCCCATATTTCATAACAAGGGAGCACTTATAGTATTAAAAAGGTGTGGTTATATACTTCTGATAGTTTACAAATTTTGTGGAAGAATAAGATGATAAACTCCAAAATGGAAATGAAAGAAATGACGTTAACCGGCCTTTAAATTGACAAGTTGTCCCGGCGAGTGGCAACAACCGACAACTGAGAACAAGTTTACCACCCCATTCACATTTATCGGAAAAGAAGAGCCGATTAAATTGGAAAAAAAAAAAAACTAGAGCCATTATTCCAAACATCCCCACTATTTGAATGTTGTACATAAAATGATTACTAATAAAGTGTAGCTTCATTCATAAAGTGTTTAAATATTTTAATTTTACATTATATTAAAAGGTGGTCTATTGTGTTAAAGAATAGGATTATAAATTACAAAATAATTAGTACAAGGAAAAATATGTTGGTTAGCCCATTTTTTAATCGACAAGTTATCCTAGTGACACGACGAGTGCAAACAAGTTATGGGGATGGTTTGGTGTGTATTGGTCTAGTGGTAGGAGGTTAATGCCTTAGCTCAAAGGTCACAGGATCGAGTCCTCTGTGACGTGGCCTTTAAAAATTTATGTATTTATTTATCAAAAAAAAAGTCATGGGAATGATCTCTCATATCCCGGGAGTATATACATCACCTTGTTCCAATTCAAAATCAATTCCCCTTCTACCCTCATCACTTTAAATTATTTTGTGCAAGTTATGAGCCCATTCACATTTTATTTTATAAATTTGAAAAGAAAAAGAAAAAGATACAATTATAAAAATGAAAGTGAAAAGGATGCCGGTATAAAAAGGAATTTGAAACTACGGTGCCCTCATTCAAACGGAATATCCAAAATTGCACTACCTTCTTGCTCAATAATTCCTCTGCGTAGATCTCCTTTAACACGCATACGCCCCAATTCCGACCTCCCGCATCACTTGTTCGCAGATTTTTGCCACAACCGTGATGGAAAACACCAATGACAAGGCGGATTCCGGCAACGCCGCCGCGCAAGAAAACCCCAACAATCACTGCAATCCTAGTAACGACAATCTTAACCCTCTCCCCGCCGACGTCACCGGAAATCGCCCCCGGAGAACTCCCTTCACCGACCTCAGTCAAGTCGACGCCGATCTTGCACTTGCCCGTACTCTCCAAGAGCAGGTCTTTTACCTTTTTATTCTATTTCGGTGCGTTTTCTGCGTTATGCTAGCTTTTATTCTCTACTGGGAACTACTTCTTTTTTTGCGTGTTTTGTCGTCGTGCTTGTTTTCTTCTAATTAGGGTTTTTTTATTTCTAATTAGACGAATTTCGTTTTATTTTTGCGGTGTAATTTTGGGAAAGTCTATTAGTTTTGAGAATCAGTTGAAACTTTGTTTACTTGAAACAGGAAAGAGCTTATATGATGTTGAGAATGGGGGCCGATGGTGGCAGCGATTATGGAAGTTGGGAAGCCGAGAGTTACGAGAATGACGATGACTTTGATGATGCCAGTGAAGAGGATTATGATGAGTCAGATGTTGAGGTGGGCAATGCAGAAGGACATGTATCTGACGAGCATGCTCATGCTGAAGGAGAAGATGATGACCAAGATGTTGAGTTGGATCCATCTGCATTTCCTGATGATGAGGCTTTCGCTAGAGCCTTGCAAGATGCTGAAGAGCAAGACATGGCAGCTAGATTGTTGGCCCTAGCTGGGATAAATGAAAGTGAGTAGTCCAAGTTAATTAATGCTTAGTTCCTTGCTTGTCAATTCCTTCAATTATGTATTAGAACTATGCGATTACTTACATAGATTTAACAGCTTCAATATGGGTTCTTTGGTGAAGGTGAAGATGAATATGAAGATGATGATGATGATGATGATGATGATGAAGAGGATCATGGTGGTAATTCTCAGGTATAATCTGATATGCGTGTCATATGTTCCTTGTATGCTAGCAGGCCAATGAAAGATGACTTAATCTTTAAGCTGGCTCAGATTGAGTTAGAGGGTTTCTTTATTTGTTATTTCCATGTTTTACTGCTCAACCAGAAAGGCAGAAACAATGCTAGTTTATCTTAAGCTGGATACTTTTGCAATATATGTCCAGACAATATCAGCTCATATACTATTAAAACCTTTCTGCTTCCTGTTATTTGTGCTTTTCTTATGTCTAAATTACAATGCTGAGTTTACATCTATCAAAATATTGCTGACTCTTGTTGTTTACATTGAATAAGGTCTAAGGAGAAGAAATATTGTTGGAAGCTTTGATACAGAATAGTGGATACATGAATAAAACCTATCTGATAGAATGAAAATAGTTGGAGGTGTTTCAATTATTCAATAATAGATGTATGAATGAGTTTCAGAATATGTCCTTGTTTAAATTGAGAATTTCTGTGGGTTCGAGTATAGCCATATCATCATGCGACTGTAACAGAAAGAGGGAGAAAGAATTTTCAGGGCAAGGAAACATTCTGCCAACATATCTTTGCTTATGCTTTGATTTTTCTAGATGATTTAACATCTGATGTTTGTGATGAGAATTCCATAGGAGAATTAACTAACTGGCTTCAATTGGCCACGTACGAATCCGTCAGTATCTGTCCCAAAATTTTGGCTTGACTGAAATCCTTATAATGCATATTGTTCTAGACATATACTGGAACCTAATTATTTGTGTCGGAGGTCTATGTTGGTTCTAAAGATCTTCTTAATGGTCATATTTTCCTGTGCCTTGCCTAATACTGTTACGAATCCTTAGGATGCATGGGAGGAGGTTGATCCTGATGAACTATCATATGAGGTAACTTAGAATATGAATTTATGTTATTTTGATTCTTCTAGCATACTTTACTTTGCATTTCATGGTTGTGTTTGTGTTACAGGAGTTGCTTGCCCTGGGTGAAGTAGTTGGAACAGAAAACAGAGGCCTTTCTGCAGAGACAATTGCTTCCTTGCCATCAATCAGTTATAAATCACAAGGCAGCCAGGAAGGAATCAGTGATTCGTAAGTAAACATGAAATTGTGTTTTTCAGATAATTATTTCATTATTTGCCTTTTCGCCACTAGGGATTGCTCATACTCCCTCTGTCCCAACTAAGATGAGGCGTATTCCATTTTAGGCCGTCCCAACTAACATGAGGCGTTTCCTTTTAAGGAAACCTTTATTACACTTACAACTTTAAATTATAGTATATATTTCTATCACCACTTTATACTACTTTTCAACTCTCCTCAAATCTTGTGCCCAAAAGAAACGCCTCATCTTAGTTGGGACGGAGGGAGTAATAGTTACTTGCTCTATCGAGCAGATTTTTATTTATTTTTTCTTTTATATCAAAACTAAGATAAAATGGTCAAGTTTTCTTTTGCAATGATGTTATGCTGACAAGATTTATCGCTGGGTTGTCAGCTGTGTTATATGTAGGTTGGACTTTGAAGAAGACGACACCTTGACACTTCTTTCTTGTAAACATTCCTACCATTCGGAGTGCATTAACAATTGGCTACAAATAAACAAGGTACGTTCATGTTCATGTGCCATATTGGTTTGAGTGGAAGGCGCTAGCACACACATACACATGCTTATGTTTCTATATATGAAAACATATGAAGAGAATATGAGTCATGCTATTTTCCCTTGTTATATACCTGAGGCTGGAAATCTGATCCCCTAGGTTAATATTAATATTATTCATCTCATCAATAACTTTAGACCACTGGTTTGTTTTGTCTTGCATTTCCATATATACTTATCAGCTTACTTTTCCCTCAATAACTCCATTAAAGCACAGATATAGAGTTTCACTGGTATTGCTGAGAAAATGAAAAGTTATTTGTTCTATTGTTTGTAAGAGGATTTTAAACCAGAGCAATGATGAATCATGTCATTGTCCTGTAGAATTGTCAACTCCTTTTGTATACGTGAATCATGAGAAGCTGAAAAGCAACACCTTGGTAGATTTAACATCTAAAGCTGTTGTCATGAGAAATGATCGGTCTCTAATGTTGCCATTTGTGTAGGTCTGTCCCGTATGCAGTGCTGAAGTCTCGACTTCGGTGAGAAGCTAGCGGACTCCAGGATGATGACGGAGTTCTGCAAAAGATGGGGGCAGAGTAGAGTCCAGGATGGTGAAGAATGGAGATATTCTGCAAAAAATGGAAGCAAATAATTGATAGCTTTCTCCATCTTGCAATATTGTACTAAATATTTAAGAACAAGTCCAACTGTATAACGTTCATTCATTTTCATGTGCATGATTATATATCTATTTCCTCTTTTTTGGGGCTTAGCTACATTTCTGCCTTTAGATACATGTTTAGCGTCTGTACTGTCAAATTTCACTTCTATTTATTATCTAGGATTATGATTAGTGCATTTCTAATTACTAGTATTTGTTGTAATTTTCTATTGTTCATTATAATGTATATTGCGTGACATTGAATATGCAAATAATGTGTATTAATGATGATGGTTGATGTATAAAAAATTTAACATGACTAACATGAACTAAATCATAAATTCACACAAAATTGCTATTAAAATTTCCCCTGCCAAAGAAAAGGACAAATACCGTCAGAAAAAATAAAATACTTAATGCGCTATTAGAACTTGCTAAAACGCTAATAAGATTCGTAGATGCTTTGAGCGATTGCAGTAAAATTCGAGTACTAAAAATATTGATAGCTTAATGGCGTTTTCCCTACAAAATATATGAAAATTCAAAGGTGGCAACTGACATTTTTGTTATTAAATTGCCAAATTCTGAAACTATTCCATTCCTTGTTGAGCGTCTGTTCAAATGTGTCGACCCCTTCAGTTTGTCCTTTTGTTACAAATTTATGTTATTAATTATTGTTTCTGTGTAACTAGTCTAATACGCACCACAAAGTTTGAACATAAAATAAGTTTCTATCTTATGTTATACAGAAATTAATTGAAGTGCTACACCTACACACGCCCACGTATATCCAGCTGAGGGCAGGTCGCTTTCAGTGTTTTTTGACCTGTGTATGCTTTCAATTTCAAAGCAATCTGTTGAATCGGTCAATTTACGAATATTATTATGTAAAATCGATTTCTTATGCAATAACTTAACCTTGTTTCTTTGTACATTTTAACTAAGAACCAAGGGCCCAAATCCAATCAAATCTTTTACTATGTGGAGGGCGTGAATTGTGTGGATGCTAAACTTCATAAAATGTTTTTTTTCTATTTTAATAGTAACTACAGTTTCTCAAAATTGGATTCACTTGACAATATGATTCATTGATTTTTTTCAATGTGTAAAATATAATTTGATTGGAAGGCTGCAGAGATCGACAGGCCACAAAAAAAATTAATTACGGACGTCTGTATTTAGTAATATTGATTTTATTTCATCATAATTAGGGTAATAAAATGATTAATTGAAAATTATAAAAAGGATTTAATTGATTCCTCGTATAGTAAATTAGTAATAGATCGAGACTATTATCATTTTCGTGCAATCATGCACCGGCTTTCCTAACGTCCCTCATTCCCAACTTTCGCAAATTGTTTTCTTTAATACTAATTTTTATTGAGGTATTTGGTCAAAATGGGTAAAGAAAGAAAACAAACTGCATCTTTTTGTGGAGTTGTAACCTTTTCAAGTGTTTACGTGGAGAAGGTGGAACCGCCTTTGGAAATTGTCCAAAGTCAAGTCATGACCTCAATTCCTTCTAACCAAACCCTATTACACTCACTCTACTAAAGTCATTAACCAAATTATAAGAAAAGGTCATCAATTAACCAAATATAATTTGATAAAAACCTCCACACACATCTAATCTTTCCTAGTTTAATAAGACTATTTGTACACCCACATCGCAGCATTGTATTTATGTAGTAGAAAAGACTAAGAAACAAAAAAATTAATTAAAAGAAAAGGAAAACGTGGGGGGCAAAATGTGTTCAACTTTAGATACCAAGAAAAACCCTTCATGCAGCTAACATCTCTCTCTCTCTACACTTCTCTCTCTTCCCATGGCTGCCGCCAAAAAGGGAAGGAAAAAAACCAAAAGATGCGGCTTTCTCTGCTCCTTTGGTGGCTGCTTTGGAATTTCCAATAAAGTCTCCGCCGATCACAGCGACAAAAAATCGATCTCCGGCCGGCAGCTGAGAGGTGCTCTTCCGGTCAAAGATCACTCTATTCCGTCGAAGAATTCGAGCAGAGAAATTCATGTTGTGGAACAAGATGAGGAGAAGAAGATCACAACTCCATCTGCAGATGAACTGATTATAACTAATAAGGTAAGAATCAATCATGGTTTGGAATTCCAATTAACCCAGAGTTTTTGCAAATATATGCTTTGATATCCTGTGATTCAATTCATATGCATTAATTGGTCAAATCACGTTCACTTCGCTTATGCTAATCATAGTTTCGTCGCTGGGATCATAATTAATTAAATTTCCCAAATATGTGGTGAAATTTCAGACACACGACGTAGTGATCGCGGAGAAGAGCAAAAACAGAGAGGAATCGAATCCAATAACACCAAAAATAAAAGTGGATGAGACGCACCGCAAGCTGTCGCACTCGGTATCTCTGCCGCTGCTGCATCAGAAGAGACAGAAAGCGCCGCCTCCGGCCGGCGGCGGCGAATTTGACTCCACGCTTGGAGCGGTGATAATATCGGTGACTTTGGTGGTGATGATAATCTGGGGTAAAATTTGGGCGATTTTGTGTACGGCAGCTTGGTTTTACTTCGTGCCTCGATTTAGGGCGAAAATGGACGAATCATACGCCTTCAAAATCAAGAGCGGTGAAAGCGACGGCGTTGATTTTGATTCGTGGGAGTACAAGAAAAAGGTCGTTTTGCAAGGATTGCTCCATAGAAATCAAAACCTATGATAGATCTTCACTTTTGTATCCTTTTGATCGACTCTCTTTAAAATGGCCGTGTTTGCTTTTTTTCTTTTTCTCATTTTTTTTGGTTAATTGTATACATGTTTACACGTGTGTGTTCTTTTTCATCATCATATATATATACACCAATTCATACTTCTTTTAAATATCATGTGTTAGAAAATGGTTTTAATGCTATCTCATATACTGTATAAATCATACTTATATTACAAAATTATTGGGTAAATTTATTTCCCGAATCGCCATTACTTCTTTACATTACATTATCTCTTCGTGGCACCACACCACACGTGTTTGTATGTTAGGCGTTAGCACTAAAATGTGATTTTCTTCGCTGGAGAGATTTACAATAAGGTTAAATAAGAGAATATAGACATAACTTTTAGAGGGAAAGGGATTTTTATCCTAATTCATAATAAAAAAATTATTTTTATTAACTATTATAAAAACATGTACCTCATACTTAAAGTTATGAAAATATCCCTTGATGATGATAGGGATGCATGTTTTTTTTAAAAATTATTTACACTTTTAGCTTTCTTATGTTTAATTGACAATGAATGATAAGATTTTGTTACTTTTTTGACCGAGTCAATCAATTGGCGAGCGCCACGATTTATTGACCAGAATCACATTTTATCGGCGAGAGCCACGATTTATTGACGAGAACCACATTTTAAATTGTGGTTCCTGCCAATAACATGTGGCGCTCGCCAATTAATTGCCTAGGTCCAAAAAATAATATAATCTTGTCATTCCTTGCCAATCAACATAGAAAGCAGAAAAAGTATACATGTAAGAGAGTGTAAGAAAAACATGCACCCCTATCACAATCAAGGGGTATTTTCATAACTTCCAGTATAGGGTGCATGTTTTTATAGTAATTGGTAAAAATATTTTTTGTTATGAATGTGGGTAAAACTCTAATTTCTGTCGAACTTTTACATATTTGTGATACTCTAGTCTCAATGGCGATTCTACAAATAACAAGTTATATTTGTAAGCTCAATCAAAAAAAAGTGCATACATTTGTTAAAAGGATCAATTGTTACTTAATGCACAAGTTTTAATTCACTAATTTTATAGTAATAGTAATAATGTCATCTCGTATCAACTTGTTGCAAAATTAACACTCCAAACAATATTGGTTAGTAGATAATATGTCTCACCAGAGCCGTCGTCATGACTAAAGTACGGTATTATATATAATCTCGATATTTCTTTATTTCAACTCTTTGATGATTAACAAAAGCAAAATTGAAGATATCTCGATATTTTTATTCATGCAGTAATACATTGTTATGTAACCTCTATTGATTAACAGATACAAAATTGAGGATATAAATATTGCAACATACTAAAAGGCGATGACATGAGTGTCACTGTCACATTTCAAATATTGTAGAGTAAAATTGCACAAAATTATAACTAGTTTGCATATTAATTGGTAACAGAACCTTTTAGAAAAACTAAAATATCAGGATTAATGTTCGTGCTTATCATCCTAGAGTAATATAAAAAAATAAGAAGTAAGAACAATATTCGCTAGCTATTTCCGAAATGATATACTAGTAATTAGTAATTTATGACGTGGTCATCCTAAATAATATTATCCGGTTCTGTCCAGATAATATCTTTTAATATCTACATATACCTTTTTTTTCTATTCACTAAGCAAAGTTTATACTAACCTTTTTTCTGCTTGGCTTTAGAGAATATATTTGACTCTTCTACAACTAAATCTAATTAATATAAAACGCAACACCAAGAGTGCTAATTGTATATAGGGAGACGAACCAACTACGTAATACTATATATTCTATATATAGGGATTTGATCTAAGTTATGAAATGTTGATTGGATCAAATTTATTTGATACGGATTTAATTAATAATACGACGTACAAGGACACGATCGTGCTTCAATAACAAAATATAACATTATCAATCATTTGATCAACTCTTTTTCATAATTCACGCTAGCGTAGAATAATTAATTTACATATTAGAGTAAAGAAACACGCATATTAGCATATGTACACGTTTTGAACTCCAAGTATTTTTTTTATGTTTTATTTAAATGATTTACTATTATTTTATAGTATAGACTATAGATACATGTCGTAAAATAAATAGGCAAGGCAAGCACGTGGTGTAGTTAAGTCTGTGAGAATTAGGGGATGAAGGGCCGGCTTGCAATTAATTGCTACCTAAGCACCTGGTTTAGGATAGGGTTAAAGAGTGGATATATAAAGACTTAAAATCTAATTGCCTAGTTTGTTAATTACTATTCTTAAATGTTCACCGGAAACAAATTGTAAAGAAATGGACAGACGCGTCAGATTAAATTAGTACCTAAATATAATGCTTACAATATGAGTTGGTGGCTACTTTGAGGCTTTTAATAAATAAATAAAAGTGTTAGTGTGCCACAAACAACGGGGATTTGATTTGATTGGATATTTTGTGACAACAACTACTGATTAAACATGGAGACAACTACCCAAATCTATGGACTGTTTATCCTCTTTGTTTTTAGTTATTACGTGTTTCCATCACTTTTAACGATCTCAACTGCTTTATTTTGCGACAATAAGTCTAGCTAATTTAATTATGTTTATTTAATTGGGTAGTCTTTAAAATAATATATACATGATTAAAAATTTCCATTCAAGTAGTGTCATCCAATTTCGGAGTTAGAAAATATGTATATACAAATATAACTATTGCAATTTGTATTTGCTTGTTTGGTTGGTATTTCTTGTACCACTTTTGAGTTAATAAAATTCTTTTGCAAGTGCGATCTCCCACCCTTTTAAAAGGTGAGACTCGCGATCCCAATAAAATGAAATAAACTACAACTAAAAAGATTTTTTTTTTTTAAACCTACAGCTAAAAAGATTTTTAAATGGAGTACTATAATATAGAGGGAAGTTAAAATGGGCTAATTTTGTTATAAGATTTAATTCAGTGTGTATGGGCTATTTGCGCAGTATTCTAAAGCGATCAATCAAACGGCCCAAGACATGTAGGGTTAAATAGATTTCCAAATCTGCAACGGTTTTATTTTTCTATAAGAATTTGGAATACCCTCTTACTCACTTTTCTTTCTCGATAATAATTCATAATTCTCATAGAAAAAAAAAAAAACTGTAAATTTATCTCCTTTTTCTTTTCTCCGCTTTCTACAACAAATGATTATGTTTTTCTTTAAAAAAGACAAATGATTATGTTTTATTTATTCAATCCTCCGATGATACATTTATGATGGGTAATTCTATATACAACCCCCATTTTACTCTTTGTAGCCCCCTTATTTAATAAATAATAAAAATAATTTATTAAATTACTATTTTATCCTTATAATTCTAAATCAAATTATAATAAAAATCTCTATCCTTTAGATTTCTGAATAACGAAGAAACACTCAATTTCTCCTCCACCACCTACATCCTCCTTGATCCAGTCTTAAGTCTATGGGGGGCAACTTGATTGGCACAATGAGGCAGAAGCAATGTAAATATTCTAGCAAATCTGCAGACGTTTCCTTTCTCTCTCTGGAATCGACTCCGGCGCCGCCGCCCACACCTTCACCTCCTCTCAATTTCTATTTCCTCTGGTTCTCCACTCTTCGATTTCCCTCAGAGCGGCAAAAATCGTGTCGCCACCATCACATGGAGACGCGTCGCCTTCCTCAATCCGGCAGCCTTTCGAGATCATGAAGGATGCAACCATATCTTTCTTTTTATATTGAAACACAACTACATGATTCTCGTCTCTCCAAATAATTACCTTGAAGCTATAGCCATGCAGCTCTTCGGAGAAAATTTCCGGTATCACTTAGTTATTACGTTTTGAGGTCTTAATAATATAACCAGAAAAATTCCCTCAAAATCGGGTGGTTCTGTTGCCCGCTCGAGTCGTTCAATTTGATGTCAATCTAAGCCTCTAAGAAGGTCAAATTCTATTGATTTTAACTTTAAAGTCCAAACTTATTGTGTTGAAGCTATTCAATCACAAAATTTCTGGATATTTGCTGGAATTATTTGGCATGAATACAATGGATCGTATCATGTCGCCGGAAAACAAGTTTCATGTTCTGTTTTGAATTAGAGACGTTCAAAGCACTCCCCGACCCTGCTTCACCTTAATTGTTATTTGAACAAGTAAAAGCTTGTGTTGCAGAGAGGGGGCTAAGCATCTTCTTCTTTTTCTTCTTTTCTTTAATGGGGGTTATATTTATATACAAAGGTTGCGTACATATTTGGGATTAATTATTATAAAAATTAATTTAGAGATCGTAGGGGTAGAAATATACATTTCCTAATATTTTTATTAAGAGGCTATAGTGAGAAATTTGGTGGCTATGAATAGAATCACCCATTTATGATTCATATAATTTGTGATTTGGGCTTCGAGAAAGCCTGTCCCATCTTGGGCCGACCCAAACGGCATGCTATTGGAACCGATGATTTTTGCAATTTTGTTAGTGATGTTACTAGTATAATTTATTTGAATTCCAGAATCGGAAGTATATATTTGTTAAATTGTCAATATTTCATTATCTAGATTAATTAATATAATCTCATAGTCATCACTCATCATAAGGTTATTAGTTTATAGAGGTTTACTATATAGTATAAATTTTGAAAATGTTGGTATAATTTGAACAAAAAAACATGATGATTATGTAAGAGCACCGGTAGAAAGTAGAAACCACCTGAGTTCTAAGAAACTGATAGATCTTTACTAAATGAATGATGAAGATTGGTTTTCACGTAAACTATTGGTTTTTGTGTTTATAGTTATTTTTATGAAAACATTATCTAACCAAAAAACTAAAATATGTAGGGGAAAAGAGAGGTGCTCTGTAATTAAATATAATTGTTGTTGGATAATACACAACGTTGGATTTCGTCCATCTTTAATGAAAAATCAAAAAGGAAGAGAAGGAAGGTTTTGATTTTTGAGGAAATGATTAAGCATTTGCAGCGCTTGCCTGGGCTTAAATGTGGGAACTTGGTGGCCTGCTCCTCTCACCGTCACAAACGTCAGCCCTTTGTAGTGAACCCTCCATCCTCCCACCTTCAAAATTCAAAATTAATTACACAACCAATGCAAATTAACTTTTTAATCAAAATATATATTGTACCTGCTTCTTGTCGGTGAACCAAGGTGTCCACTCCTCTTCGATTTCCAATTTTAATTTCCTTAGGGCATACCTCGTTGAGGTTACCGGAACCCTACCGTCTGTGTCCCCACTTTATTAAGCGTTGTAAACACAAATTAACATTTCCATCCAAATTAATCAATGCTACTGTTAAATAAAAATTATTTGATACCTGTATATCCAAACTCTTAGATTCGAAGCAACCATTTTTTTTATAGTCGGGAGTATGGAGAAAGCGATGTCCTCGCTCCTATATTCAAGGCTATCACTGCAATTAATTTGTATCCCATTATTGTCATGTTGAATTTCACAATTGAAAATATACTATTATCTATACCTGCAATGTACCCATGAATAAGGAATTTTTGTGACATTAGCATGAAGAGCTTGTTGAACATCGGGCCTATTGAAATAGGTCTTAGTATATACCGCAGCACATGGATCGTACCCTGCCAACGCCCTTCCAAAAACTCCCTTCTTCAAGTGGAAATTGAATTAAATCTTACGATATAAAAAAAACACTTAGCAAAAGAATCGAAACAAATTGAGTCGAACACTACACTTACAAGGTGGGATATATACTTTGGAAAACCACTCTTAAAATGTGAGTAGGGTTCGGAGATAGTGGTGTAGTTGCTGTCGACGCAGTTCGGAGTGTACAAACTGTACATGTCTATGATTTTGTAAACTTCGAAGTATTTCTCAAGGGCACTATTGCAACTGTCTGATACATTTTCCAATTTGAAGTTGCAATTTTTCTTGATTTCTTCGTATAATTCGTCTGATATAACAGCATGATGCCAAGCGTAGTCGATCAACCCCTTCTGGTCAGTTTCGGAGTCAATTGCAGCATTTCCGATCTATGAACAAAAGATCCGTTTAAAGTTGTGAGCCGGATAGGACATAGCATAATGCTTGAAAAAAAAAAAAGAATATTTATTTGAATAAACTAAGTAATTCTAATATCTAATTGGAGATGATGAGATAAATTATATCTCACCATAATGCCTTTGAGATTAATGTGATCGATGTCCGATGCTTTTTTGTTTTTCTCTATTATTAACTCGGCAAGCTGAGGGACATAGTGCCCTACAACGTTTGAAATAAACGATGGGTTTGAATTTATATCTTTAATTATAATTTAATTAATTGTAATATGTGGTTTTAATTAAGTCATTACCTCCATAGCTTTCCCCAGCAATGTAGAATTCATGGGATTTAAATTGTGGAAACCTTCGAAACCAGCCCAACAGAAAATTGTATGAATCCAGAGCTGATTGCATAATTTAAGAGAGAAAAAAATGCAAGTCAAGATTAACCAAGAAAAGTCACAATTTCCGGAAACAATATTTTAAATTTAAATAATAGCTATAAACTTATTTTAGTAGTCATCGCAAATACTGTCAAAATAAATAAATATAAAAGTTACCGGTAATAGTGTCACCAATTTTATCCTTCAAATCGCTACTTGTGTTTGTGTATGAAAATCCAACACCAACCGGAGATTCCAGGAATAGTAAGTTGGCCGCTGCATCAAAACAACAGTCCAAAAAATAGAGATAATAAACTATTCGAATTTGAATTGAAAAATGAAAATGGATGACATAATAAAATGTATACGTTTGTAGATTAATAAAAATAGAACAAAATAATAGATATTTGAAATGATTACTACCTTTGTTCCATGAATTATTGTTAAGCTTGAGCTCTGGTCTCCCTTTCTGAGGAAAGAAAGGTCCCAACTCTTCCGATTGCCCGTACCCAATCGATGAGCATCCTGGACCTGAAATAACAAATTACTCTAATCAACATGATTCAGATAAAATAAATAATCCACGTGTCTTATAATTTATTGCACAGTTTTATTTTTTCTTTCTAAATTGGTACATAAATTTAAAGACCGCGTCACAAAGGACTCGAACCCGAGACCTTTGGCATCGGGCATTAACCTCTTACCACTAGGGCACCACACACACACACAAAATTGGGTTCATTTTAAACAATTAAATATTGGTCTCACAGGAGAAATGTTGGCGCTGCTAGGGATCGAACTCGCGACCTCAAGCAATCCCTGCATAGGTGTAACTACTAGACTAGCTAGTGATTAGTTATTGCACAGTTTTTTTGAAAACAATAGGTGGAGGTAAGGTTATAGTTGGTCATAGTGAATATTAGATGTGTCAAAATCGGATAGGCTCATCCTATCGTGTTGGTAGAGTCTAGTGTTGGTCTCAATTGAGTTGTAGGAATATTGGCACGGTAGTATTATGCGGGTCAGCTTGCTTGACCAAATAGTGAATTTGATATATGGGCTCCACTCAATATTCGCTGTAAATCATTTCACAAGTCATATCGACTTATAATAATACAGTAAAACCTCTATAAATTAATATTCTATAAATTAATAAACTCTAAAATAATAAAATTTTCCGGTCCCGACTTGGGCCTTTGTAAAAAATCATCAAATTCGATAAGATAATAAGATAATAACTTTTCGGAAAATC
>JAYJMF010000044.1:1597629-1609744 GCA_036873715.1 Salvia sclarea | reverse complement strand
AATCTATGAACAAGCGCATAAAATCAACGAACTTCTCACTTCTCACAATAGATATCTATTCTCACAAGAACCAAATCATATACATATATAGGGGTGGGTTATGGTGTGAAATACATTAAGTATAAGAAATATGAATAAATCATATCCTTCCATCCTTCTACATCGTACGATCAAGATCAAAATGAAATTGAATGCTAACAACATCAGTAATTCATCCGTAAATATCATGAAGGGTAAGAATGGGAAGGTAAACAATTATCACTCCTAATAATTCTTCTCTCCCTTTTCTTCCGGGAATCAGATTTTCATTTCAATTTTTGATTTGATTGCAATTCTCCACTATTCGAATTTACGACTTCCTCTCTTCTTTATTATTAACCTAACCCCCATTTCATATTTTTCAAAATTTATAGAGTTTTCTCGTTTTTGAAATCGAACATCTGGTGAAATCGAAGCATGCGTTTCCATCCTTCTGCAAATCTTCTTCTCCTTTTGTTTTTTAACGACAACTTCACCACCATCGCGACACCTCTCCGCGCTTCCTCCTACGCTTTTGCTGCTCCCATTTCGCACTCAAAGTTGCATAATTGATGGCTCTTGAGCACCTCGTCGTCGCTGCAACGCTGCAACCCAGTTGAAAACGAAGACCTCTCCGCCACGCTGCCTCACCGCTTCCCCATCTCACCGTTTTTATCAATGATAACAGTAGTTGCACCCGCACCCGCACCCGCACCCGCACCGCTGCGTCGCAGGTGGTTCGACGAAGCAGTTCACTGCCCCTTTTTCGCTGCAACGCCGCCTTGCACGTGTTCTTTCTCTGTCCTTTTTGCTGATGTTCATCCATGATAGATAGAGGACCGATCAAGAAGGAATCTTTCACATTAACATTCAATGCTAAACAATCCAAATAAAAGTGTTAAACAATTCCCAAAAAATGTTAAACTTCGTTAACATAATGCTAAGATTTTCCAGGTATAATATTAACAGGATGCTAAAAATAATTAACACTCATTGCTAAAGGATCCAAAAAAGCGTGCTAAACAATTCAAATAATAGTGCTAAACCATCCAAATAAAATCCAAAAATGCTCCAGAATAAAAAGAATAAATACTAAACTTCATTAACATTATTAGGACGTGGGAATTGATATGGAAGTAGGATATGAATCCCACGTTTGTAGGAATTACCATAATTCTAATCAGTCAAGTTACAAAAATATCCCCACAAAATAATTACGCTTAGCACACCAACAGTAACACATTAGCACATTAAGGTTTACACGTTAGCACTTCAGGGATTCAATCTGAGTCATTGATCTCTAAAGATCAAAGGCTCATTCTTATTTCCTACAAAAAAAAGCTTTCCTACCTGAACTCATCCCTATATATATATATATTATGTGCATGTGTTGCCCTAGTGATAAAGTAGTTAATGTCCAATGCCAAATGTCTCTAGTTCGAATCAAGTGTGACACGACATTTAAATTTACTTGTATATTGGTGGAAATAAAAATCAACTAACACCCGCTAGTAAGACTAAAATAAAAAGTGATCCATTCAACCCAAATTAAAGTAACTACAAATATATTGGTTCTTTTTAAATTTTTTAATGGATGATCAATATTGGTTCTTCATTAATAGTAAATGTTTATGAGCTAAATTGTACTAGTAGTAATTGTTTGAAAGACTATATCAGAGTTTATTTTTACCTCAAAAAAAAAAAAATAGAGCTCTATTTAACATAAAAGGCATGAACTTGACGATTTATATGGTTTACAATATTGATCAAATAGATGAAATTAAAATAAATGTGGCTCTAGAAAGTAAACATGGAAAAAGAATTCATTCATCTATTCTAATGTCATCAAAACTTTTGCAATTTTTCTATGTGTGTGATTAGTCCACGTAAACTTTTACAATAATGTTAATTTTTAATTTGATTGAAAATAAGTCAATGTTATAAGTAAATCACAAAATTGAAGACATCATAATTTTAGTGTCTGGATTTAATGTTTTTTATTATACAAATATATTAATAAAAAATAAGTAAAAGTGATGTTGCTATATTATTATCTAATTAATAAAGTAATGGAAAACGTACAAACAGAAATTGAAGACATCATAATTTTAGTGTCTGGATTAATGTTTTTTATTAAAAAAATAAGTAAAAGTGATGTTGCTATATTATCTAAGACAAATAAAGTAATGGAAAACGTAAAAACAAAAGGGTAGCAGATAGATGATCAAAAAAGGCAAGTAACCAACAAACATCAAACGAAATCAGAGTATTACCAGTTTTAAAGGCGACGCGGATCGTCTTCTTCCATGAGCTATGGCGAACTGTGTATGGACGTCCACGCCTCATCCAACGGTTGCTCCGCCTTCTGCCGACTCCGTCTCGTCCCGGCGTTTGGTGCGACTCTGCAACTTATCGTTTGCGCGTACTCATCGTCCCTCCGTCGTTAGAAACAGTAGCTCCAGCCGTCGTGTCGGTATATATTGCAGTTCCGACGGCGGAGGCGGCCAGAACCAAACAGAAACAACTGGAATCCAGCTTTACAGAGACATCGAGAGGTTAGATAGACCTAATTTTGAGTTCGATTCTGCTGCGCGTCTGATCAGCTACAGTATTCATTCCGCTATTAGTTCCTTGCTGTGCTTTTTGGGGATGGTGATTGCGAGATTATTCAGAAATGGAGAATTTGAGAAGACTAAGTAGATAACACAGGAAGGATAATATAGTACAAAGAGAAACTGAGATATTATGAATGTTTTTCCTGTTTTTAATTATTGTTTGGGCTCAGTGTCTCAGTTGAGACAATCAAGCAAATTAGATTTTGTAGAGAGGAGATCGGGATTAGTTTAACGGTTCCCATCTTAGTGGTACGTGGACGACTTTCAGAGTAGTTCTATGAGGGAAATTTCTTCTTAGCATTGATGCTTCCATTGATTGAAAACTATCAGACTTGAGAGTTGCCGCTAAGAAGATCTAGCTTCCTTAGGCTTTTCGAATTTAATCTCGTTCCCTTTCTGCTTGCTGTCGATAACTGAGGATTTGGAACTTGCACCAGCCTGCAACCATTTGGATCTTCCTACATTTACCATTGGGAAAGAAATTTCTAGCCCTGTATGGACACAGATGATAGAATTCTTTGGCTTCAGTTAATGATACCAGAAGTCCTGTTATATGAATTTTCTAATTTCTAAATTTCTGATATGTTATATTTGAAAATTCAAACTATAACTGCTTGTAGGGAACCATGGTCGTTAGTCAGTCACCTAACCTCTTTGTGCTTCATTAACAGAGTACTTACGGAATCTGTGAAGCAATCTCAAGAAGGTTGGGGTAATTCAGGAGATTGGAGTGAAATTGAGGTATTGTACTTTAACTGACTTGATATCTTCCTAATTTATTTTAAGAAGATGGGTAGTTAATCAATTTCACTGTTTGCCTCAGTGATGCTTCCATGAAAATTTTCTACCTAATCTACAGTTGTGATTTTTCTTTGTGGTGCCAAGAATTTGTATACTGAAGAGGCTGTTACATATATAAGCTAGATGCATATCGGCGTGGTATTATGTTTCTGTAAAGTTGTTGGAGATCTTGTGATGAATTGCTGATAAGATATATGAGAACTTTCCAGGGTGCATGGGTATTGAGACCAAGAAAGTCCAAGATAACGTCAATCATACATTTTATTGGTGGCATATTCGTGGGTGCTGCTCCACAGCTTACCTACCGCTTGTTCCTTGAACGCCTTGCGGATAAGTAAGTCGTTTAGTGACAAAATATAACTTATTGTTTCATTTGATCAGTAATTTCATGTGTTTTTATTCATGACATATTTGTGAGGTATCGTGCAGTAGTTGTTTATGCTATCAATGTAGTCAGTTATGCTTATTTTTAACTTCCTGTAATTCTTTGGGGTGTGGGGGTCTATTGGGGCATTTTGGTTGTGGGATGCCATTTTAGAACTAGAGAGGAAAGGGTAGGACTAGTGTAATTCACTGTTTTTAGCACCATTAATTATTTAGGGATATCAGTGTGCTAACGCCTAACTGTGCATCTTGTGAATCAGGGGTACTTTAGTTATTGCCACACCTTATGCGAGTGGTTTTGATCACTTCCTAATTGCTGACGAAGTGCAATTTAAATTTGAGAGATGTCTACGGTCTCTCAGAGAAACAGTAAGTTAGCTCTCATACATGTGGAAGTAGCCTCAACCATTTTGCTATATGTTGTTTAAGTAGCTTTGTTGCACAGGTTGAAGATGTTCCCTCTTTCGGCATGGGTCATTCTCTGGGATCAGTCATTCATCTTCTGATAGGTTAACTTATTATTCATGCTTTATCTATAATGCTGAAGTTGGGGATGCCTTGCATCAACCTATAGCTTCTTGTCTACTTATCAGGCTCAAGGTATGCTGTCCAGAGAAGTGGAAATATATATATGGCATTCAATAACAAGGTACTCTATGATTAATTACGTTGTTACATGTGGCTAGTGATGTCAACCCAAGATATGAAAATATAGTACTTTTGTTCCCTATCATTGTGTAGTTGTTTTAACTTAAGAAGGGACTGTCAGTTTTCATAATAAAAGAAAGGAGATTGTGATATTTGTTTGAAGTCATGCAGTTGATGAAATGGTTGACTATCACACGCAGGAAGCGAGCTTAGCTGTTCCACTGTTTTCACCAGTCCTTGTGCCAATGGCCCAAAACTTTGGACCATTTTTATCACAACTAGTGTCATCACCAACTGTTCGCCTTGGGGTGAGATTCTAAATTACTAGTGTCATCCATATTCTAAATAATGTTATGCAGAGGGAAACATCATGCTATAGTTATTTGGGCATTGCATGCCTGTCTGTGCTATCTAGATTTTGAATCAGAAGAAATCAAGAAACAAAGCAAAAGTTTAAACTTTTTGGGTGGGAATATATATACAAGGTTTAGAAACCACCATTGCACCACAATTTAACACCAATCACCCATTGAAAAATAATTAACAGTCTTAGCACCACAATTTAACACCAATCACCCATTGAAATATATAATTAACAGTCTTAGCATGCAAATCGCATAGGAGGGATAAGTCATAAGCCAGAATAGGGAAACATGTGCAACAAGTTCAACCTATTAGGGAGTTGTGAAATTCAAACTCGAGACCTTTTTGTTACAAGCATCCTACTCCACGCCACTCCCATGGCGGATGCTGGCACACTTTTCTGAACTGTGTGGTTTAATGTTCTGAATATTTTGCAGGCTGAGATGACAAGAAAACAGTTTGAGAACCTTAGCCCTGCTATTTTGAAGCAAGTTCTTCCTCTGGTTGAGCAACTTCCTCCACTATACATGGACTTGGCCAACGGGAGGGAAGACTTTTCCCCGAAACCAGAAGAAACCCAGCGATTGGTAAATTCATTTTCTCCTTTTAGTATTTTTTTTTTTCTTCATATTTCTGTTATCCTTATTACAATCACAGTGTAGTCAGAAGAATTGAGATGTGGAATTTCGGATATAGGTCACTTGTCAGTGCCCAATTGCCTTAGGCAAATGTAGATAGACGGCCTAAGTCCAAAATGAATCCTTATCGTGGTTGGAGGTTTCTTGTAGATTGAGTATTTATCTGGGAGCTAAGTATTTGAAATCCACTATGAAGTATCATTGTACTAAGTTAAAGTGATTATTTGTCGCCTTAATATGTAATTATTCCCAAAGTCCCCCCCAAAACCCAAGTATGTTTCAAGGGATCCCGGTACAACAATTTCTGGAAAACTATTACCCTCACTGAGTACATGATTGTGCGTGTAACAGATCAGATCTTACTATGGCATCTCGAGAAATCTATTAATAAAATTTAAAGATGATAGCATCGATGAAACTCCAAGACTAGCCCAGATCCTCAGCTCAGAATCGGCAATCAGTTCAATGCTGGATATGTCCATTCGTAACATACCTGGTGATCACGGTCTACCACTACAACAGGTATTTAACATAATACACAGGGAAATAGAACCATGGTTAAATTTCTTGAAAATTGTTAAAGAATGTTCAACTTTCAGGTTTTGCCGAATGTTCCTCCTGGAATGGCAAATGCAGTGAATCGTGGAGGGGAGATTTTGGCAAATTTAACAGCAGGAACACCATGGGAGGCAGTTGCCAAAGAGGTGGGCAATACATTCACTCCAGAATCTAATATTTTCCGGTCACAAAACCCCAAGGAAATTGATCTACTCGTCGATGTCATTACCAGCTGGATGGCCTCCAACTCCGGCCCAAAGCTTCTAAAGCAATGAACTACATAACTCATGTTATGATTTCATTTGTGTAGTGTGTATATGCAATTGCAAATTCCTGTGCACTGAAAAATTGACACTACCAAAAATACAGAGAAAGCTGTGTAGCGGCAGGCAGCAGCATGTTTGACAGTTGCATCATATCTTTACTGCTAGCGTGCTGTACCAATGTACCAGGATTCTTGAAAAGTAATGAGATCAAGTGTAGGCTACAGAACAATATACCGTATTGTATAACACAAATATTTCTTACTTTTATGTGTTCTAAATTTCTCATAAAGCCTCAAACACGTTCCACATGACTTCACTACTTCCTTTTTCCGATTTAAAAATTGAAGGAAAGTGCAGAAAGGACTATAGCACCTTGTCGAGGCAGCTGCAGCCATGTAGTCTTACAAGGGAATGAATTCAAGGCAAGTCTAACTTTGTCTGACATCTGCAGTTACTGAAACCCCAGCAAGCCCATTGGTTGTGTTGAAGCTGGCTTAGCCTGTCACATTAAAGATCAGGTAAAATCCAATTTTGGTAACTTGATAAGAATCTAAACCTCTAACCTACGCACCTCTTGAAGCTTTCCAAGGAAAATGAGCTCGACTTCTTTTCGAAGATTTTCAATATCCAGAGCATACTCTTTAACGTTATCATCGAGAAGCAATTGCTGCAACTGTTGCTTCATCCTCCCCAATGCCAAATCCAGTTCACATATCTCTTTGAAGACAAGAGCATCAGTGGATCTTAGCATCAACAAACTCTTCACTGCATATAGGGCCTGCAAAAATTGGAGCAAAAAATATACATGACAAAATGACCAAAACAAACCTTTTGAAATCAGCAAACACATTGATGCTTTCAACTAATTTGACCAGTGCCCGAGTCATGATTCTCTAAAAATCTGGATAATATGTATCATTCAGTTGTGCCAAGAATGCCATAGATATGCCTAATAGCTGTTTAGATGAGTAACAGATCATCCACAAATAACAGAAACCTGGAAGCGAATAGCTGGCTCGGTAATCATATTATCACATATACTCATAAAAGGAGAAGCAAAGACCTTTTCCTGGAGATCAAGGTCTGCTGATGCTGTTAGATCAACCACAGATTTTAACAAAACGTGATTGCTGGAAAAAGGTAGTTGTGCATCACTTCTGCTTTGTAATTGACACTCAACAAGATCAGCCAAGAGAAAAACAGACTTCCGGTGTAATCTGATATCAATGCTAGAGTTGCTCAGTATTTTCTGCAAGATAGTATAAGAATTAAAAAGTATTTACTGCAAATTACAGAGGCAACAAGAAGTGTTTCAGTGCCCCAAAGTGTTATACTCCCTCCGTCCCTAAAATATAGGCTCATTTTCCATTTCCATCCGTCCCTAAAATATAGGCAATTAGGCGCATTTCCATTTATAGCAAAAGCACTTTACCTTTTTATCCCCAACGTACCCCTCCTTTTTACAAAGTGGGCCCCTTTCTCCACTCACCAATACAATCATTTCCATTTTATTAAAACCCGTGCCACTCTCTCATGGGCCTATATATCAGGGACGGAGGGAGTATTAATTATCCTATAGTGTTTCACCTGAAGCATCAAATCTCCAGCTTCCTTATAAAATAACTGTTGCCCCTCAAGATTATTTCTAATCAAGGCCGAAATAGCATATAATGCTTTTATGGCCTCTTCAATGAATTCAGAGTGTGCCCTCTCAATCAACTTTGCCAGTGCTCCAAGCTCCAAGATCTGATATTTGCAAAATTTGAGTACAGTTCATGTGAGTCCCTCCAAAAAGAAGTGTGACAGAGGTTCTGGAGGAAAGTTAAAGAGGTCTAGCAAGTAGCAACACATAATTAACTTTGAAATTGAATAGAAAAAGCAAATGATAAACCTGGTTCTGAACAAAGGGATTATTCTGGCTGGCTGTCCCAAGAATCCATGCAGAAATAGTTCTTATTTCTGGGTTTGAATTGTTAAGGTCCTTTATTACGGCAGTGAGTCCCCCTAGTTTGTGCAATTCTGACAATAAAACATTCTTTTAGGTGTCTTACGCTTGCGGAAGAAACAATTATGCTTCTTTTCACTTTCACTTAAAAATAAAAATAAAGTTCAAAAAGTAGAATAGGTAAGCAAAATTTAACACTGTGCCAAATCACATTCAGGTTTTGATTTCTTTCCAATGATCTTATGAAACTAGAAGGCTGTTAATGATCTTTAATCAGGGGATATTTGAAAGGATTTAACATCTCATATTTTCAACTCCCAACTAAAAAAAATTATATATTAAGTCAAATAGGATAAGGATATCGTTGCCAGTTGGAGCGTATATAATTGAAATTTGAATGAACAGTCTATGTGTCAATTTATTTGATTTTCAGCTTCACAACGGAACTCAACTGTCATCACAGTTCATTTTCAGTTAACGAAACTCAACTTATCGTCTTACTTTGTAATGATCCTAGTAATAATTGAACTTAAAAAATGCAGATGAAAGAAAACTCAACCTGAATGGACCAAGATGATAATTGTGACAAGCCAAATAAAACTGTCCTACTACCAACCGATGTTCTTTTTCTGAATTTTAACATTAATTTATTTTATATCATGTGTTCCAATCAAAGTTATTGAGATAACATATATTTATTTTATACCTACCAGATTGCAATCAAACTGCTATTCTTATACCATCATCCTGATATGAGCAATGCTCAAGTTCAGTTGTATGTTTCCCTAGTTCTCGTGATGCTTCATTACTTTAGTCATCCAACATGTTATGAAAATCAGTTTAGTGAAAAGACTGCTATTTCATGATTCATCCTTTAATGACTTCTAAGGCTTTATCAAATTTTCATTTACCCACTAAATATACGAAATACAGCAACTTTAACAGGAAGACTTCAAGAGGAACTCACTTAACCCATTATATTCTGCAATAATGGCCACCAAAAAAATTGACAATAGCCTTTTGAAGATATACTCTTTCATGAATGCAATAAACTAGACATACCATTTGCATTGTCTATTGGCTCAACAAGTATCAGGAGCTCTTGGAGTGCACGGTGGCGGTCCTCAAATGATATAGACAAGTTGTTTAAATCATTTATTGCAATTTTCATCAACTCTGCATCTGATGGTGTCTTTAATTTATCCATCAGTTCCTACACAAGTATGCCATAAGCAATATGATTAAATCTTTCGAGTTAAAAACAGAACATATAGGATTGATATTAGCAATATACTCCAACCGGAAGAAATGAGACAGCATCGAGTTAAGTGTATAACAATTAAGCTTGAGTGGACACTGTTACTTGTTAAGTGTAAAACCACATGTTATGTTTTGATGAGGGATAGAGTGGAGCAGCGGTTTGAGCAATTAGGTAAAATATATCCACAGGACAAGGTGTCAGTAATGTAAGTTGGACACAAAGTGGATCTCAATAAGCTAAACATGTTTCACCTTCAATAAAACCCAATCATAAGACACAACATGACGTAAAGGCCTCACTGAGTGGAAACACCATTGAAGCGAAACAAGTCCAAAAAAGAACCAAAAAGGCCCTCCCTCAAGGTATGATTGATCAAAGTAGTACTTGTAGCTATCACACCACACAACTTCAAAATTCAACAATTGATAAGAAGTTAACTAAGTATCTTCGTCTGAGAAACTATAGAGTGATATCTTCAATAAGGTGTAGATTACCTCATATGAATATATTAATACTATGCTCCATTAGAATCCGAAAGAAGCAAGTATCAGAAGAAATTACTCACAGAATAGCTTGTGAAACAGCACAACTTTATAATAATAATTCTATAACAAGGAATAAAGTGGTCCAGAATTTAAGTGAGGACGAGCTACAAACCTTACCTTTATTTCCACCTGGCGATGCTTTAGATCTTGAGAAGAAAGGCGCTCGATGTCTAATGCAGCTTCCTTCAACTTCTCTGGATCTGAATGGCCTGCCTCCATTGAAAAGACATGACATTATTCCTTGATACCGCTAAAATCATTGTAGAGAGAGAGAGAGAGAGAGGGAGGGGATATATTATATACCAATAGACCACTGTAACATTCCCTCGAGGGTAGAGAATCCGCCATCCAAACGGCGTTCCTCCTCCTCCTGGACAGTAGTAGAAGTAGAGCCGCCGAAATCATCTCCCTCCTCTTTCGCGCTGGACCAAAGTGCACCTAACGATGACGTCCTATTTTCGCGCTCAGCGCCGTCAACCGCCGCCGCCAGAATCACCAGAATCGCCGCTGAGATAGAAATGGCTCGCGGCTTCATATCTGCTGAGCGATCGTCTTCGACTTCGTCTTCGTTCGATTGTCTAGCTTGGTGCAGTCGGGGTTTTTTGGGACCGAAACTACCCGAGCAGCTGCTTCATTAGACACACCGTGACTGTCAATTAAATACTACTACAACTTTGTCTAGACTGGCACAATTATCTAAATGGGCTTATTATCAATTCCAAGCCCAATTACATTCTTTCTCTCGCTAGACAACACTTTTACTCGATTCATCTACATACAAAACTTTTCCTATGAAACCTCTGAATTGAACAATATGTTATATTATTATATTTGTAATTTTCTTTTTTGGACTAACAAATATGGCGTTCTGTGGGGGATAAAGCATGAGTCATACAAAATTAAGGAAGTTTTTTACCCACCATGTTTTTCGTCTCTTGCTCTAAACTCCAAACTTAAATAAGATAAGAACGCGGATAAAACATCCTATTTCCCACTCTCTTTTTAAAAAATCTTCTTAGAAACAATAGCCACTCTTGAAAATATCTTCTTCTTCAAAATCTCATACATTAGAAAATGACAATTTGCATTGAAAGTATTGTTTGACTAATCATAAAAGGCACCCCATTTATTTGTTTTGGTAAATCCAGCAACATTCGACAGTATATCAGTTATAGGCTTAAGGCTAAATTGGATTGATTTTCTCGCTGATACGATCCTAGGATATGAGGCCTAGCCTCCTCGATAAAAGCAATCTTGAAGAATAAGGACAATATAAGATAAATTTAGATTATATTCTTCTTATCGTATTTACTTTATATAGTAAAAAAGGATGAAAAGGTGTATTGAAGTATAATTTCATATTGGAGGATTTTTCTTGATCTAGGGTCCAAAAGCTAAATTGGTATAGTTCACAATATTCCAGGTTCTTGATTGATAATTAACATAGTTTTCTAGATCTAAAAATGATAGTAATAGTCACTATTTAGATTCAGGTCTTCTAAGGAATTGCTTGATTGGATTTAGCTAAACGAATGACTTGGTAACTAAAAAATAAATGAATAGGGACTTAGTAGCATTAATTAGAAACACTATTCGCCCATGTTGTGAAAGAGAGGAAAATAAATTTAAAACCTGTGAATATTGAATTAATTGTTTTTTTAATTAATTGTTTTGTAATGGCCTCAGTTGTTTGAATTCCAAAACTGTCTTACACTTTATAACTTAATCTCATAACTCTAATTAACTTCATGAAAAGTAACAATATATATGGAATTTTAATTTGTAAGTATACAATATTCCTGCTTATGGTGAATAATATGTTGTCTAAATTGAGGGATTAGAAAGAACTAGTCAGTAACCAATCGAAATTCGACGGGAATGAACTGGCGTTATAATTGTTATAATTAAAAAGTTATTATCTTTTAATTTAGGACAAAACAGCTGCTCATACTTTAATTTCTCATGAAGTCTAATTCAAAGAGTTTGAGTTTTTTTATTGTTGTTATTATTATTTGATTTTTGTGGCATTATTTTCGAATTTAGGACAAAGCAAAACTTTACGAACGGTTAGTC